>JAEMON010000001.1:76095934-76109275 GCA_030264115.1 Lygus lineolaris | reverse complement strand
AGCCAAGAAAAGAAGAATTACCTACCGTTTATGCTTGCGCGTACGTTAAATAAATAAGTAGGTAGATACATACCGTAACTAACAATAACTGGGATGGTCCGATCTCTTTTGGATTTGAAGTAGAGTTGCAGGAGGCTCCCAGATTGCCCACATGAAATATATCTAAAGAGACTGACTACTCATACCTATCTTCAAAAAATGTATCACTGTAAGCCGCATGTGCTAAATTTTAATTCTAGAAACACCTCACAAAACAAGGTAGGTGCCTACCTACTATCGGAATATCAAGTATTGTACCTACTATAAAAAATAGGTGGTACCTACCAACAGATGATGTAGCATTCTAACAACTGATTCTACACAGATGTTGTAATGTTGATGATGATGTTCTACCAACAGATGATGTAGCATTCTACCAACAGATGTTGTCATGTTGATGATGATGTTCTACCAAGATATGATGTAGCATTCTAACAACAGGTTCTACCAAAAGATTTTGTCATGTTGATGTTCTACCAACAGATGTTGTCATGTTGATGTTCTACCAACAGATGTTGTCATGTTGATGTTCTACCAACAGATGTTGTCATGTTGATGTTCTACCAACAGATGTTGTCAGATGATGACATGTTGTCATTCCTACATCTCAATCGGAACAATAATAGTTGAGCAATAGAAATAGATGGCGAAAATGGGAAATTTCCGTGACGATTTTTCTCCAAATTTAGAGACCAGATGCCATTGATTATTATCCTTCATCGTTCTCTTTGGTGATTGAGCCATGTGAAATAGCTAGTGTTGAGCTTTAGTTATGTAGTGTGTAACCACCTGCTTATTATATCTACTTAGGTACTAAACAACCAACACTAAAGAAAACGGAGTTAGTACCTATTTAGCCTGTCTACCTTTACCTACCTATTTAACCTATAAGATCGCTCAGTCTGTGTGTCAGTTCTAGATTTGAACAAAATTAGGTATTATTTTCCTCCATAAAAATTTAGTTGACATACCGAATTTAATGTGCAATGCAATTAAGGTAGCTACGTATCAAGAGAAAATCGTTTTCAGTACCTCCCATGTAGGTTTACGTGTCTGATTACCGCCTATCAACTTTAAATAGGTCATGGATGACAAAAATGAATCATTTACTGGATGTATTTAAATATTTTATTAACTGACACTTTTAAATATCACGGAAATAGACATTTATTAAATATTTGTATTGGTATTGGCAAGACGAATTCGATTTAACATTATAAACATACTATAAATAAGAAATATCAATAATGATTCAATAATAATAATCATAATTAATAATAAATCGTAATAATAATAACCTGGTGAAATGTAAATATAATAATAATCATAATAATAATCATAATAAGTGATGATGACGATGACAATGAAGATGATGGGAATAATAACATGACCATGATGATATTAATGAATTATTTGTAATAGGCTACTGAAATTTCTTTGGGAATATATGTACACTACAATGGATGAAATGTGACTATAACTCAATCTGTACACACTCTCAAAAACTTTTTTTTAAGTAGAATACAAAGAATAGTGTTAAGTGATGAACAATTAGATATTTATAAATATATGTACTTGTCTATATCGTGAATGATATTGCAGTATTATAACTATGTGTATAATTGTAATAAAATAAAAATTACAATTATTCATCAATAAATAGCTTTGGAGTTTTATTGAATAAATTTGGCAAATTAAAAATTTTCATCTACTCGAATGGAAAAAAATTCAAGCCTGCCTTTGTAATTCTAAATATAAAAAATATAAGTCTGGCAGGCAGAGTTGACAATTTTCTTATCTAGGACAACTTCTAAGTTTCAATTATGATATTCTATCTATATTGTAGTTCAGTAGTATAGAAAAAATAAAACTGTTTACGGTTCTTTGTGTACATGTAATTAACAGTTCTAATCAACAAAACGATCACTTTAAAGGTCACATAAATAAAAAATCTTTGAAACCACTAAAGCAACAATAGATTTAATAAAAAGAAGAAAAGAAAAACAATGAAAACAATGTTTTAAATACAACAGCTTTAACAAATTACAAAAGATATACAGTATGAATATAAATTAATGGAAGATCGATTATAGGCCTGCTATTTGTTCATAATGTCCAAAATTATAAGCTACAAGTTTCAACGAGCGTCCCAAAGAATATAATTATATTTATTTCAGGACTAATTAATAAGGAAGACTAGAGGTAAAAGTAATGTTCGTTAAATTAAAATAATACTCATAGCTTTTATGTTGAATGATTTTCGACCACTACTACTTTCTTCTTCATCATCAACCAACAAGGTGTTATTAGAAAATTGTTTTGGTTTCAAACGAATGGTCAAGCTTCTTCTAGGATGAGAATATTTTATTTGTACGGTGGCATTGAATATCTGAACTGGGAGAAACGAACAAAACGTAATAATTTAAAATAACTATTGTCTTTGTACATTCAAAAATATTATTAACTCGCCAATATAATCACAATTATAGTAACAAACTGCAATAAAAACCCGAGTACATAAATTCTCAATCTCAAATTTGAAGAAGATACAACAAGGTATCTTTATTATTCATTTAGCCGTATGACAACACTCTCAGAAAAAACTTCAAAAATAATAAAATAAAATAAAAATTCAATAAATGATACGGTATGCTATAACCTATCATGGAAAAAGTATTGTTATTTAATTCAAAGAAGAAAGAAATTGACAAAACGAGAAATTGATCAAGATGGGAATGATTGATTGTTAATATCGACTCGGTGTACTGTTTTTGCGTTACTTACCATTTGGTTAAGTACCACCTACCTACCTAAGAATTAAGTAAATTTAAAAACAAAAAGTAATTATTGAAAGAGATCAGCCTTTTCAAGGAAACGATTCTATAGGGATAAAATAGTAAAATATTGTAACCCACATTCATGAGAATGTATTGAGAATTTCTGTACTCTATCTTCTGGTATTGTATATAACTTTTTGATTATTAATTGGGAATGAATAATGCCCACTTGAATGGTCTGAATGATAATCATTTACATTTTATTATACATCTTTTAAATTCTTCAAACATTCTACATTTAAACAATCATAACTTTTGTGAGGTATATGTGTGATATGATTCCACATTGTTCATGTGTATAATATTATGTATATTTGCGTAATATGAACATTATATGCTTTTTAAAATCAACTTTCGTACAAATGATGATTCAGTAACATATCATTTGAATCCACTAGATATCCTGTAGAAAAACATAGAGTCCTTGCTTACTTACTTTATTATTTGCTTATTGAATTTCACTATTATTGAACTTCTTACTTCGTCATTGTAATTTGTACAAGCTTATCTTTGAAAATCTTGTTCAGTTTATTTATAGACATACCTTGAAGTTTGTCTTTGCTTCAGACACACCAGAAAATTATTCCTTTTAAAAATCTAGAATGTTTGTATCAAAATTCAAAAATCACACATGTTCGAACGTAAATTATAACTACTAAGTATTATGTGTATCACAATTAAAACAGGTCCATATTAAAAAAAGAAGAAAACAAATGTACTTAAATTAACACTATTCACCTCCGCCTATAACCACTCTCACAAAACTATTTGATCTGTGTTATAATAACAGTTTAACCAGTCTTATTTTATCTTTGATTATTTCAACAACATCAACTTAAATTTTCACAACCGTACTATATGCGACAACTTGGTTGTTTTTCGACAACCTAACTGGTTTACGATCTCTACAATACAATATTTACATAAACATATAAACAAAACAGAATGCCCCTTGTCTTACAAGAAAGACTACTACAATAGTTTCATACTTACATGTTACTTATACGAATATTGAACTAAATAATTAAAGAATTCGTTGATTGCACTTTTTCTTACAATGTCCCTTAGCTAAATGCGGCAAGCTAGCCATACCAGGCTACATTAACGAACTATGTATTATCCTTGCCTTCGAAGTCCACACAAGTCACTGAGATCATAACACTGGTATAACACACCAAACTTTTTACAAGAGAAAGTGTTTTTGTGTGCCACGTTTCAATTCAATAATTTATTATATATTTATATGTTGAATGCATTTATTTGTTCTTAGGTTTTTTTTTAAATAAACATTTATATTAAACAAACACTACCCGTTTATCACCCAGTTCATGACTTCTTTTTATTACAAAAATTTTCAGATGTAAATCAAAAAATTAATGTAAACAACATTATAAATCACAATTGATTCATTCCAACATAAAAAAAGAAAGATAAACACAAAATGGAACGTGAGTAAATAATGCCAAAGGAGTCATGAACTTGAAGAAATGTTTTACCACCCCAATTACCTATCTAACTAGTTTTTAGTATGGATTATCCCACTTTTCATCTTTTGTTTCTTGCTTCACAGAAACTGAAGGTTTGGGGGATTCTACGGTAGTGGGGTCACTCGATGGTTCCGGTGTTGCACTAGGCTCTTCAGGGACTGGTGTTGGTTCGATTCTAACTGTCTCTTCCCGTCCTTCCCTGTCAAAGTCTTCGGTTTGCATAACACACACCCCGTTGATGATCACTTCAGGTTCCTGTTGCCAGTCGGGGTTCACCCATTGGGGAGCGGCTGGTTTCCTTCGAGAGATTCTTGGTTCAGGAACTCGGGTTTCAGGTACTCCAGAGAACGAGTCTTCGGAATCGGCATGGCTCTCGTTATCATCTCCTTCATACTCATGCTTGATGGAGAGATCTAGCCCCTGTTCCCCTCTCAGTGGTGCATCAGGTCTTATGCTAGGGATTTCTGATGTACTAGATTGGAAAAAGGGGGTGTTACCAAAAGGTAAGGGTATACCAAGTCGTTGGCTCAGGAGTATTCTAAATTGGACGGGATCAAATCCTGATCCTTGACCTTCCCTGTTGAGCTGTTCGCCTTGAGGACTTTGCTTCAGCCGCATTCTATGGTTATGGAACCAATTAGTTATCGTGCGTGAGACTAAGCTCAACTCATTGGCTAAGAACTCAATCGTTGCCAAGCTTGGATAGGGATCCAAAGCAAAAGCTAGTCTCAACGCTTCTTTCTGTTCTTCTGAGAAGAAGACCCTGTGTTTCTTAGCAGAGGGTGGACTTCCGGCACTACTGTGGTAAAACTCCGACGTATCATTTGATGATGTGTCACTACTATTATCCTGCTGACCGGAACCTCGTCGCCTTTTATTCAGCTCTCGTCTCTCGGACTTGATTGCCTGCAGTTTGTCAATGTTATTGGAATCAGCAAGCCATAGTTGCATCCTGATGAAGGGTTCCCTTCCTTTTATGCTCAGCATATGCCATGGTTTCGGTTTTGAAAGGAGCTCACTAACAGAACCTTGAGACAAACCAAGAACAGCTTCACCGAAAATCTGGAATAAAAAAAGTTGAATACATTGTTAGGAGATCGTACATGGATTTACTAAGTGTAGTGTGGATTACTCTGGTGTGTTTGAGACTTGATGGGGGATAATGATTTAATGATACATGAGACAAGCTAAAAGGAGCCTATTTATCGAGAAAATGAAGTTTGGGAATTATTTAAAACGTTTCATTCATGCCATTATTTCTCATCTCAAAACTGTTGTGGAAGCTAAGGGAATACCTAATATTTTTACCGTGCATTTTTATTAACTAGGCATATTGGAATCCAATAGTCAGGGAACCGAAATTTGGTTGCAGAGAACTACATACCTAGGTACATCACATTCTAGATCAGCAAATTAGTAAAATGATAGGGATCTATATCAGCCATTAGAACGTTATTGATGCAAGCACATACAAAATAAAGTCAACACCTAAATTCTGATTCATTGACTGTCTGATTGCCTAGTACCTAAGTATAACTTCATGGAATGTACCAAGGAAATTGACTCTAGGGCCATAATGTTTTCTCCAATGAAGTTAATTGAGTATTTCCCTTACCTTTTGACCTATATTATTCGCCAACAGAGCTTCCTTGATCTTGGTGGTAATTGATTGTGTATCTAAATCTTGCGTTAACGCAGCCATCTCATACACAGTGGGCGAAACATGGTGCAAATTCTTCACACTGGGATACTGTTGCATTGGATTCGTGTGGCACTGCTGCGGAGGAATGGTACACTTCTTCAAGTCAGGGGGAGTGAGAGGAGGAACAGGTGGAGGCGCTGCAGGCACGCTGTGCTGCATGTGCATAGGCGTGTTATGTAGAAAAGCTTCATTCGATCCAAATTTACCACAAGTTGCAGCCATAGTTTTGGAGTGGGGACCTCCGGCTGCAAGAAAGATGAAATCATTTTTAGACCATAAAAAACCCAAAGTAGTTTCTGAAAGCCTGGTAACATGTACCAACAACTTTTGATAGAAAGAAATGAGGGCTAGGTAGGTACTCTTGTAGCAACTTACCAGGATTGACACCATATCCACCAGTACGCATCAACTTCTCAGGCGCAATTTTGTATTGAGAAGCTACTAGTTTATGTACAGCATTTTCATCTTCTAGGAACATTTTCATTCTGATGAAAGGTTCACGACCTTTCTGTGTAAGCATGTGCCATGGTTTTGGCCTTGCCAGTAAATCTGACACGCTTCCTTGAGATAGGCCAAGTACGGATTCTCCAAATAACCTTTGACTGATCGAGAATTGACTCAGTTGTTCTTTTACCTGGAAGAAGGAATAGAGTAATTATTAATGATGAAGAATGCTAATGGAAGAACTATGCCATTAAAAAAATATAATAAAAATAATGATAATAATTAAAAACTGAAAAGAACTACTGTATCTAGAGGTCAAGAGTTTACGAACCATACGAACCTTACGAACTATTTCTTCAGTATTCAAATTGTTGAATTGATCAAACTGTTGCTGAGTAATCGGTGGGAGCACAGCCTTCAAAGGTCTTTGAGACGGTGAATGGTGGTGTTGCGAAGGAGGCTGCGAAATGAGAGCGTTGGTGATGGATGCCATCCTTTGCAGAGGACTTACCGCAGCAGCACCAGAACCTCCTCCGATGTCCTCCGGAGGTAGGATCACATTTCCTAGAGGAGGACCTAACATATTAATAATCTTATTGTTTCGTTATTCAATATTAATTCATCAATACTTCTGCGCAGGCAAGACAAAATAATGAGTACTACAAGAGAAAATGATAGCGATTCTTGATATTTACCAGGTTCAACTTTTGGTCTCACAAGAGAAAATGCACTTCCACCATGCCTATCATCTTCCTTTTTCTCGTCCTCATTATTGGTCTTTTCTCTTTTAACGTGTTTGGGTAAAGACAAATCTTGAGCTATACCGTTATGAGCTGCAGATAAACTCTGGGCATGAAGAGCAGCCAAAGGATGTTGCAAGGCAGCTCCACTATTGCTATTGAGTTTAGCAAATTCCCGCTGATATGCATCCATGGCTAGCCGCACATCTTCTCCACTTCCACCAGTTAGGAAATGAGGGAAGACCAACCTAAACAATCAAGAAAATGTTGGTAATATTAATGGCTGATAAGATTCACTTCAGCTGAGACTAGCAACGATATTTCTTAATAAATTCGCTACAAGTTAGTCTCTGACATACCCTGTAAACGGACGGTCTTCCAAGGTTCGACCCATCAACTTCGCCAATTCTTCCTGGTATATCCTCATAACCTGCTCCTGGGATATATCATCGTTTTCGTACTTTTTGAGCCGTCTGTTTTGAGAATTGTCTCGTCCCAGAGGTGACTCGGAGCTCTGGAAATGATAATGAATTCATATGTAAGCGTTTATGAATATGGAAATACAATAAAGATACTTACCAATAGGCAATTATTTTCTTGGAGATAATTATGAATTTTGAGAACGGTGTTCGTTAGAGAAATACTGTGGACGTACTTGGGGATGGTTAGGAGATTTGCTATCATCGTTGCTGTGACTGTCCTCGTGGGGCTGAGGCTTCATCATATGGCTTGCTTCACTGAGAATATGCGCTATTCTTTCTTCAGTCATCTCACTTTCTGGACCTCTATTCAAGACGCCAATACTCGTGCCATCTTTCCCTAAAAATAATGAAAAAAACTGTTACAACGACGAGAAACCAAAACTGAACTGACAATTGTATGGATAAAAACGGAGAACCACCGATCTCGTAAGCGAGGACTCATTCAAGCCAACTTACTCCCTGATAGATGATTGACATTAAAATCAATATTGCATTGTTTTGACAAAACGATATTGTGATTCTAACACGAGAAAACTATGAAGCCACCTAATCAATATCAATAATTATCAACACCTAATGGTACCTATTCTAATAGTAGTACAATTAGCAGAAAAAAGCATGCGCTCTCTAGATTTTATGTAATTTATTTTCTATAAGAGTATATAGTTCAATCTGTTTCAAACTCCATTACCAGACGAAATGATATTTATCAGAGAAATAAATAATAATAATAATAAAAATGCCATGCTGACTCCACGTCATTAAGTTTGCATTAAACGTTAAAGAGGTTTGCAGAGGGAGAGAGAGAAGAGAGAAGACAGACAGAGAGCACAGAGGTCCCTCTACAGCAGAACTGCTGACGGCAGCAGTGAGCACCTTGTGCGGCTCGAGTGCATCGATCCAACTTCTTTAAAACTACCAATAAGTCGGTTCTTATAACACAATTTGGAGATCGTTAGTTGAAATTACGTTATTTCAAGCAGATAAGAGATTATTACGAAACAATCACAACAGAAACCAACTCATACATATATTAGATATGTAAAGGAAACTGGGATTAGGTTAATTAGTCAGCCTAGATGGAGAAGACATATAGGTTAGACAGATAGTAAGTAAGTTTGGTAATACGATTAATAAAGCATACATTCAATAAATAAAATAAATCACCTTTTTTAGGGATCAATGACTTGAGTAGGAGCACGGCGTTTTCGTCGCAAGCCCAAGCGTGCATCTTTCTGTAGGAATCCCTTCCTTTCTCGGTCAGTTTATCCCAAGGTTTAGGTTTTGATAGGAGTTCAGAAACTGTTCCTTGGGACAGCCCAAGAACATACTTGGCGAACAATCTCTGCCCAACGTTGTGTATTGAAAGTAATTCCCGTACACGGCGTGCGATATGCAACGTGTCTAGATTCTGGTTGGCATATTTGTCCATATTGTACCTGTTCACAGAAATGGCTTTGATGAGGACGCGGTCAAAATAAGTTTTATAAAGGAAAGATAGTTTAAGATGATAATAATTGTTTACAAGCTGGGACAAAGTATCTAGGATCCAATGTACGACTGGATGTTTAGAGGTAAAAAGTACCACAAAAGATAGGTGTAAGATAATGAATGACTAGAACGGACCTCAACATTTCCTGAAGCCTTGCTTCCATTGGATCGCCTTTAGGGATCAAGGATTCGCCAAATCTCCCGACCATACACCCCGGGTCCTCGCCGAACCTGAAGGGCGATCTCTCATCAAACCGGAACGGGCTCTTCATGACATCGTTCAAATTGAGCGGTGCTCCAGCACTCAAGACATTGTTGTTGAGCCCTATATTAAGCCCACACAGCCCATTGGGTAGCATAGGGTTATTGTTGTTGTTAGTGCTGGTGTTATTGTTGTTATTATTTGTACTGTTGTTGTTGAGAGGGACTTCTTGCTCATTGTTAGCAGGACTTGACGCCCCGTTCACAAGAGGAAGTTCCCTAGCGGGAGATACTCCCTTGTCTCCCTCCCTCTCACGGCTCTCTTCAGCCTTCACTTTACCTGCTGAAGGAAATTGGAGGAATTAGGAATTTTCATAGCCAACGAAAGAACTAATTTTTCAGATTTCATCGTACCATATTGCATATTCGTCAAATATAAGTAAATTTGCAACAACAAGAAACCAGAACCTACCTTCGTAATGAGGAGGCCATGATGCAGGGGGAGGAGTGGGTCGGGCTGCCTGAGATACCATAGTCCGTTCCAACGACCGTCTCCAGTTTGCGACGATTTCCTCTCCTAAGAAAGACCCAAATGTCTCCACATTATGCAACGTAGAAACGTCCCCTATAAAATGTGTATCGATTCTATCATAACACTAAGCTACTTTCACGATATGTTCACGGAAAAGTGTCGAATGAGACCTTTACCTTGGACGTCAGACGGCGTGCTGATTGGCGGAGGTTTGGGCACGGGGCTCTCGGCAATCGGTTTGATTTTCTCGGGCTCTTCCGGCGTACTCGAGGTCGTATCCTCTGCTTTTCTCAGTCCACTAGAAAGCCACAGAAACCTCAAATAAATCCAAGGTATTTTCAAACGAAAATAACAGTTGAACAGGCATAATAACGGTTGCCTAGGGATACGTATAGATATACATAAGTACCTACTATTCCATTAATTAGGATATATTTACCTAAGTTGCCTTTTCAGTTCACTATAATCTTTTTGTGCTTCTAGGCGAGCTTCGAGCCGGCAAATATGCTGCTTTTTGTGCTCCAGTTCTTCTTCAAGGCGCGCTATTTGATTTGCGGAATTTTCTTGCAATTTTCCCATGCTATTTTGCAGGCGTTGAACATCCTCAATCAGCTGAGATATCTGTGAAAAAATTATAGTTTTATGAGACACTGGGTATTTCCCATAGGGGAATAGGTTGTATAGGACTAAAATCTTGTGGGTGTCTATACATATTCTATGTAATAGGTGCCTACATTTAAATTTACAATTTTGATGGAATTTTTGACCAAACTTTGATTACACCTTCATGAATTTAAACCTTGAAATCACCAGTATATGAAACCAAACACGATTATTTATATTCAGCTCGAACGTGATTGAGCAATTTTATGCAACAAGTAGAAAATAATCAAATATTCACTCCGTCTTTGTATAGTACTTGAATATTATCGATTTTATTTCAGTTGTCAATATTTAATTTATTTCCTTGAGATACTGATTGGTTATCTATCTATCTCAAAATCCCAATTTTCAGGAGACGCTTTTCAAACTTGGAAACGCTATCACAAGGTCTCATTATTGGTTTAAATTCTCAATAGGTATGTTTTACTCGAGCATCATGAGAGGAGGGATCTCGAGAGATATGAGAGGATAAGGGCAATTTAGTCCACATTTTGAATCACGCCACTTTTGCAGAAAAGCCGCGATGTTTGTTTTCATAAACTGTTACATTAACCCATAAATTGTTGCCCGTTAGTCTGTTTCGGTATTAAATCATTTCTGGGCTATTCATCCGTCTAATAATCTGTACTAAGCAGGCCTTCGTTTAATTAAACCGTGAATGTACTCGTATTTATATTAATGAAAGAAGAAAATTCCGGATGTTCGTTCCGTTTTCCCAACCGCAGAGATCATCCGATTTTGATGGGATTTTCAGTGAAATGATCGGCAAGTCGTAACTTGGATTATAAGCTATAGGTGAATGCTCTAATCCTCCTCCATCGTCGTGAACTCGGCCTTACTTAGGAACGTATATTGAATAAGCACGTTCGTAAATAAGGAAAATTCGTGCAATTTTACGACTATCACTGGTCCAATCTTGCGGAACTTTCGTGACGAATTCAACGATACCAGAACGATTCCTGCGAGTTGAGCCCTTCAGATTTTATTATTCGGGATAGATCGTTAAAATTTGGTAAGTATTAAAAAGATCGTCATAATTTCCTTCCTTGCATTGTTGGAGTCACATTGGTTTCTCAGTTCATTGTTAATGTCTGTCGAAAGAAACACAACAAAAACACGATTTTGAATCGTCTTCAAAATAGTCGTGTAGCTCCTGAATTTGAAAAAAAAAAAAAAAAAAAAAAAACCAACATGTTAGGTTAGGGGTGTTAGGGCTATTATGAACGCCAACAACAACCTAATCCAAAGGATTCTTTATTTCTTATGAGCTGTTTCTAAATTATATATATTTATGTTTACATAAAATATTATGTTCTATCTAATGAAGTTTCTAATGGGCAATTCCGGCTTTTCCATTTTATTCGTTAAACTGAAAGATTTCAGTGAGAACTTTCCAAAAAGGTGCTATGTGTGGGGTATCCGATGATTGGAAGTGAGCGAAAAGGAGTGCCGTAAAAAAGATACAGATGACGTCACCTTCCGCTCCTTAGAACAGATTATGTCACGCGTGATCTTCTCCCAGACAGGCGGGGGGTCGTAGACGTCAGTTAGGTTGAAATGACAAGACCCATTTTCGGTAAGTTCCAACCATCGGATACCCCTCATATAGCACCTTTTGGGAAAGCCCTCTCTTAGATCTTTCAAACGTTGAAAGAAAAAATAACCATTCAGTGATATATAGCATTTCCGAGTCAAATTCAACTTTTTCCAAAACAAATTCAACCTTTTCCAAACCAAATTCAACCTTTTCATAATTATAGGCAAAATGTACACAATTGTGGATGGGGTTGGAAACGATGGTCGAAAGAAAATGTAATACGTAGGTTGTATATAAATAATATAATGTAATAAATCGTTTATGAAAAGAAAGTGACATATCTTTTAAAATGAACAAGTTTTGTTGTACCAATAGCACTGAAAAAAGAAAAATGAACGATTTCTTCCCATAGGCAAAACTAAAAATTACACTTTTAATATTGAAACCACTGGGCCACCAGTGGAGAGGCTGTCCCGCTGTTTCTTGAGGAAGCAGTAGCATCATGTCCATGAAGTAATTCGTGCAATCTGTAGCTGTAGTCGATGAGACAGGCCGTGAAATTGGAAAAAGTTGAATTTGTTTTGGAAAAAGTTGAATTTGACTTGGAAAAAGTTGAATTTGACTTGGAAAAGGTAGAATTTGACTTGGAAAAAGTTGAATTTGATTTAGAAAAGGTTGAACTTGACTTGGAAAAAGTTGAATTTGTTTTTGAAAAAGTTGAATTTGACTTGGAAAAGTTGAATTTGACTTGGAAAATGTTGAATTTGACTTGGAAAATGTTGAATTTGGCTTGGAAAAGGTTGAATTTGACTTGGAAAAGTTGAATTTGACTTGGAAAATGTTGAATTTGACTTGGAAAATGTTGAATTTGACTTGGAAAATGTTGAATTTGATTTGGAAAAGGATGAACTTGACTTGGAAAAATTTGAATTTCACTTAGAAAATGTTGAATTTGATTTGGAAAAGGTTGAAATCGACTTGGAAATGCTATAAATGAATATACGTCAAAGCGTTTTACCTATTTTCAAGAAACATGTGTACCTCTCAGCATACTTTTATGGTGTTATTCGGTGGTACGACTGGCCAACCCGAGGTTCGGTCGTTACTAATCAGGGTTGAAAAAAAAACCGTTTTTTTTGTTAAAACGTTTTTTGGTTTATTACTTTCAATAATGAACCTTTGGAAT
>JAEMON010000001.1:76066141-76090250 GCA_030264115.1 Lygus lineolaris | reverse complement strand
CCCCCCCCCCCCCACCCCCTCGACAGAACTGCCCTCGTCTCCCATTCGGTTTGAAATGTAGATGGAGCTGCAAGTGGCCGGCCAGCTCAAGTGATATACTCCCCTACGTTACGTAATAAAGATTCTCAACTCAGATCAATATGGAAATTTTAATGGGGTCGGCTTTGTTTCGCTGACCACCCCTTTCTTGAGTCCAACCCTCTCCCTTTTTAACCCTTAACTAAACCTTATGAATATATCCTCGACCATTCTATGTGAATATACCCTTCGAGTGTTACTTTCTCAGTGGCTCTTCTTCAGATGCTAACTCGACGGGGCCAGCTACAATAACACGGTTACGTCCACTACCCTCCTGAACATTAGCTCCGGTGAATGGCGATGTAGCCCTTTATACTGGAACTGGATAACTCCCTTAAAAAACCCTTATATTCGAGAACATTTTCAAATGGAAATGCGGCAAACATTCGAGCCCTTTGTGCCTCACCACATTTTAAGCGAATCATTGTAGTCATCTACGGAGTTGACTGACAGTTCGCGAAACCTGGATTTCACATAACCAACCTAATTTGTTCATTTCTGCAGCATTTAGATGATAGGGATCATGCATGTGAATCGAATTCTGAATACCTATCGAAGATACGGACATTTGAGTTACAGATGAGGATGTGAGACAAAAACCATAAGAGACAGATAATGCATGATGCATCATGTGCGGAGGACAATAACAGTTTGCGAATAGGTAACTGCACGAACATATTTTTATTCATGAAGATTGATTGAAGATTGATGATGTTATTGATTTCTTCGGGTTTCATTGCTTCGAAACAATGTCCTACACCTTCAAAACTGAAGGAAATGAGAAAGAGGCCCGAGAAAAAACGGATTGAGCCTTCGTCAAGGTATCCTGAGTGGTCGTGATGGGTCAACTACCTGCTGAAGATTTCGCTCAAAATTGTAGGAAATAATTTTTCAAAAATAAAGAAAAAGTTCCATTCATGCAGCAAGAGTTGATGAGCGAATTTTCAAAAAATATTTTTAACCGATTTGGTGGGTGATTGTTATAGGAAATTCCACGCTGATTCCGAATATACCATAATATGGAACATATTATTTTCCCATGTTTAAGATAGTAATTAACACCAAAAACCTCCAAAAACTCGTTTTTTGAAAAAAATTTTTACTCTAAATTTTCAAAATTTGACCCCTTGGAGTAAATTCTGGCCAACGAACTCCTCCTCTCTTTTGATATTATTGACATTTTAAATTTTTTTTGGATTTTTCATCTCGATTCCTCGGTCAGATAGGTGACGTATACAGGTCTGGAGTGACGTATACATATATACAAATGAAATTTGCATTACAAAAATTTTGAAGCCATTGCAATAGCTTCATTTTCTTCGAAAATTCGCTAAAAAAAGAAAAAAAACATTTTAACTCAATTCAGTGATTTGTTGATCTGTTACGTTTGTTAATGGATTAATTGGGGTGTATTATTCTTCCTAGAAGATGCGAGTAGGCCACTGATCTATGCAGAAGGTCATGAAGCAAAGAGGGGGTGCTGAAATGGGATGTGTTCTGAGAGCGGAAGCGATTCACAAACCGTTCTCGAGTTCGGTGCCGCCGTGGGACTGAATCGGTACGGATTGTAAATACGCTACCGTGTGTTGTACTCATTTAACACTTTCACTTCTCTGGGGATACGTCTTCTCCCTCATTTCGAAAAAAAGCAAAATATCTAGCTTTTCCCCGTTCGAGTTGAGTAAAAGCCGCAAGAACGCCACATAGAAGTGATTGAGGATGGCGGGAGATTCGTGACTGGCGGGCCAGTAGGTTCGTCGCTTCGCTCCAGGCGATCGGGCGATAGTAATGAGAACGTTCTTTCAAGATGGTCACATCTCACTTGCTCCACCATTGTCCGCCACTCGGAAAAACACTAATTGAGGCCTAAACTATAGACTTCCGTTCGGCCATTGCCTAATAATTTCAACTCGTTGTGTTCTTGCTTCAATTGCTGGCTATGTGTCATCGTTCAATTGTTGCTTGGAAGATAATGTGTACAAATTATGTCAATTCTTTGGTTAAAACGGGGGAGGGCAACGCGTGGAACGGGAGGCCTTTCTTTGATTCGCCCGAGCATATAGGTCCCGTTTTCTCATGCTTGGAGACCCATAACACTTCTACGTGCACCCATAACCCGTAAATGTTATTTTTCTTATAACTTCTTCATGCTCCTCATCACACTCCCACACGAAACCACCGTCGTCGTTTACATGGGACCTTATTTCTTCGTGTGAGGTTTAAAAAAATCCAACCCTAGCTCGAACAGTAATGAGTTTCACTCCAACAAAATGATAACTCGTGTGAATCGAAATATCGTGCAACAATAGCAGATGAGCAGTTAAACTATCAAATTACGATCAACATGATCGATGTAGGAAGGTATAAAGTAAATTCATTAGAAGAGAAGAATCGATTATTACGTGATATCCTCCTCATTCCATAAGTAGGTACCATATAATTTAATAAAAATTATCATAGTTGTTATTGACGTCAATATAAATAGGATTTAATTGGTGCTCTTTCCGGTTTTTTTCCCCACATTATGATGAGGGAATGCAAAATTGAACGAGTCGAAAGCACTTGATTGATTTACGTGTGAAAGAAATAGGTACCCTAACGTCGAGTAACAAATGATTTACAGAAAAATGAAATAAAATACCTAAATAAAAAACATGACATTTGTAGGATACAATGAATTGAAGTAAAATAAAAATGAGTCATCCAATATGATATGAAAAGTTCAACGAAATCAGACGAATAGTTTCACCCGAGAGCACGACCAACGTTTTGACAACTTTAGAACGGAAAATGCGAACATTTGGTCGACTTCATATTATGAATACACAAGGCTTCCCAGGCAGGTGTGAGTAGGAAGCAAATTCAATTACCTACATATATTTTTACTTAGCAGATTAATTTAGGTAATTGTGGCAGTCAGAAGACTGGAGAATTTGGGAAATTTTGAGAAGATTTCAGGCGTTTGAAAGGTAATGGCCTATTAATGACAGCTTATTAGTATAAATTATATTTATTCATAGGGTTTTAGGGGTCAGAAAGCGATTAATTTTGGGAGGCGAATTTGAAAGGTCTGGGATTGACAGTTACTGTTCTTTTCGGCCTCCATAAACTTATGTCATCCCCCGACACCTTTTATAATATCAATATCCTCAGCTCTAAATTGTTACCTATATAAATAAGATGAAAAAACATCAACATAATACTTGAAAACGAAGGACGTGATCAAAATTGTCTGCTAGACGAAGTAAAAAAATTCATGAAATGAAATGAGAAATGGGCGCTTTTTTAAATTAATTCTTTCAGATTATAGGTCTGACGGAAAGCTTTCCAAAAAGGTGCTACATGATGGGTCGGAAATGAACGGAAGAGGGCGAAAAAGGGAAAGGAAAAAGGGTGCAACGCCATCTGGTATGTACTGCCTTCTCGCTACCTCTCGTAAGAACCACGTGAGAAGGAGATACATACCAGAGTTTTTCTTTAGCTTATTCCAGACAAACTACTCAAATTCCGACGCTGGAAATTGGGATTCTAGGGTTTTCGAGGGTGCTAAATCCGATTATTAAGTCTAAAATATCAAATTCCGACCCAATATGGTATAAAGATGAAAGTTTCCACTCCATACAACCGGTCCCCGAAACTCGAATCCAGCTTGTAAATGAAACAGGAATTAAATCTAGGAGGAGGGGCCACGTGATGAGATACCGAAATAAAACGAACGAAGATGAGCAAATTATCCCAGTTGTAGATTCCCGATTGGTCGGACCGATTCTTGAGGGTGCACCTCTTTCGTTTGCTCGTTAGCCAGAACCTATAAACTGTCTCGAATAAAACAGTAATTAGGGAATGGCAGGGGCGGTGTGGAGGGGGTAAGTTATGTGCGCCCGATATTCAGTTGGGGCGCCGGCGAGCCGTAGGTTCCACGGATGAATAAATCTATTTACGGCATTTTAATTATTCCTAATTGGTATCGTAAATTCGCCTAATTTTCGAATTAAATTGGGATATCTTTTATGTAAACCGAGCCACACGGTCGTTCATACTTCGATTGACGTTTTATATAGATTTTTTGAATTGCATGACTCAGATTATTATTTGGTAGTAAATTAACGATAAAATTTGTACCGACTCGTATCAACAGCCGAAATTGATATACAAATCCATCGATCCTAGTTTGCGCATCAATTTTGGTTCTACCCTCGGAAGGAGTACATGCATGGCAGCTCAAAACTGTGACATTCTCCTATAATTCACCAAAATATCGACATTACCCGCATCATCACAAGAAAGCTATATTGCTCATCAACTTTGCATGCGTTCTCCAATTCTTAGATTGATTGGTGACCCACACAGCCGTAAATGGCATTACATTGATCCGTCGGTAACCCACCATGATGAACCATAGTCAATGGCGGGATTCACCTGTCGCCAAATAGTCAAGGAAACGAGGAGAAAAGAGAGGAGGCAATCGCGCACCGGGCAGGTAAAGAGTAGCTCCCTCATTCATTTTGTCTCTAATGTAATTTGTATTTCGGATAGGCCGATCGATCTGTTGATCCGATTTGGAATCTGGAAACTGATTTGGATTCTGCTAGCAAAACTCTATGTCATGGACACCTAACAATTCAAAAAATGTTTAAATTTGAGCAAACAAATTTTTGCGCACCATGGAAGACCATTAAAAAAAAATCGAAAATGAATGTACAAACCTAAGTTTGGTGATACCATTCATAAAAAGCTTTGCACAAATAAAATCGGTCCACCTGTTCCAGAGAAAAACGGAAATTAATTTTGCCTCCGATATTGCCCGGCCAAAATGTATCGGTTGGCAAGCATGGATGGTCGACTGTTGACCTCAGTGGGACATCAGCACTCGGGTTTTCTCTGTCAATTGAGACGTTTCAGAAGAGGTCGTGCAGAAGTGGCAGGCAGAAGAGGGGGGGATGAGCGCCTCAGGCTGCCTCCAGCTCTGGCCTGGACCCCACAGGTCAAACCTTCGGGTTGGGGGTGAAAGTATGCGAGGCGAACTGATCCACTCAGTTTAGTCACTCCAGATTCCAGTCGACGGGGGGGAATCACGCGATCTTATGAAAGGTTGCCCCCTTCTTGAGCATTCCGAGAGCACCAAACCTAGTTTTTTTTTTCTTCTCAATACCTACCTATAGTGATTCTTCTGTGCAGTACCTGAACGTACGTGCACTCATCCCGAAGGCCTAAACACGGAAGTCGAACTGAAGGTATCAGTGGATACGTAGATATACGTGCAGAAGATTTGTTGTTATAATTCACGTATCAGTGCAAATGCTCTTGTCTACTCATCGGGAGGTCTTCGTCCCTCCAGGAACTACAGGAAATATCGTTGAAATGGTTCTATGAGAGGCATCGATCGTTTCATTTCCAATATACCTACTTCAGTAAGTCGGTGAATGGTATCCGATGACCAAAAAACGAAAAGGTTCGAATAGGGTGGTTCACCGACCTCACTCTCTTTCCTCCCATCCGTTTTCAAAATCCTAAATGGAATTTCGCGGTGGAATTTCGCGGTATTATATTCAAGGATGCTGCTTTGAATACGTAAGTTTCGTACTAAAAAAACGAACCTCGGCCCCATGCCTATTAATTAGTCTCTGGATCCTATTAGTACCATAACAATAACTGCAATGGGTGTCATGATTTTTCCGCAACCCAGTTTTTCAAGGGGCCCATTTCATGGGGTTAAGTATTTTTTAAGGAAGCGCCGAGAGGCCAAGAAAATCGCATTTCCACAGAGAGAAATCATAGTGCTTAGTTGAAGCGGAAGAAGGGCTTTTGTTATCGGTTCATTATCAGTGCATCGTCGTTGTTTCTCATTTTCTAATTTTCCCAATGAAGGAACGACCTCCGCCACGCCAGCTGAAATGTATTAGTAACATCAGCAATGTTCTATTTGTACGGCGCTACTGTGGAATTAAGAAATCGTGACACAAGCCCTTCTTGCGTACACCCATTCAATTAATTCGGCAATATAATACAAATTACGAGAACTGCAACAACAACACAATTTCACATGTAATTAAACGAAATAACGGAACTTTAATCAAGATGAACTATTGCATGTCCCTATAGTGGATAGGTACCTAGGTACCCAAATACGTTTTTTTTCTTCAGCGGGTTAAGATCCGATTGTAAACCGGCGCTGGAGAAAGTAAAGGCTTGGCAGAGGCTCACTCCTAATCTATACAGAATAATAAAAAATGATAAGTCGTTTCGAGAAAAAATGAAATAAAGAGGAATCAACGTGTAAAGCACAAAACGGTTGTTCAAACAGCGATGGGTTCCTAATATTGGTCCACAATAAAAGGGGCAAACAAAGGAGTCACTGAAAATCTAGGAATATAAAAGTGAGGAAGATTGTTATCAGAAGTTGGCGCCAATAGCGATTACAGCCTGTTTTTTTTTTGTTCTACGTCTTTGTGGGAGGAAATCAAAGGATTTAACGTGATAGCGAACGAAATGGTTCGGATTCCGGCTCTTTACCACAAGTTTTTGACTCGTTTAAAAAATATTAGGAGTCTCTACGTCAACTCAAAAGCGAGAGATTGTTGTCAACATGGAATTAATGATTAATTGAATAGAGGGTTCACCTGAAACTACTGACCGACAAATGTTTGCCTATATAGAAAATGTCCCATTCAATATTTTTCAATTCCAAAATAGTTCAATTTGGACTCGAACTAGGAAACACTCAGGAAATCATTACACAACGGGTTTAATTTGTAGTTAATAGGTATATTAGGAATATCCGTCAGACATCGATTTGCGATTGACAATCATGCTCTCGTTATCTCCAAGATTTGATACGCAAACGGACGTATAAGGTTGGTCGTACAGTACTCTGGGTGGTCTCATTCGATTGTAGATATTGAAACCTATTATAATCGCGAAAAAAACCATACCCTTTCATTGAGAGTTTTCGATCTGGGACGATTTTAAAATTGCATCCCATATTGACAGTAACGCCAGTTCGAGCCGGTTCGATGCATAACCAGATAGGACCATAACCAAATGGGACCTTTAACTATACAAAATTCCATTGATTTTGGTAACTAAGCAGTGGATGGAACAGCCAATTTCGGCGAATGGGTCAAATTTTCATATAATTATTTTCCCAATAAGGTCTGTAAGCTTTGTAGAGTTGTTTTTTAAGTCCTAGAACATGAGAAACCGTAAAGGTTTTTACCGATACATACCGACTAGCCCCGTGATTCGAAAAAAACTCATCTGAAAGGAACGAAAAACACGCGAAAATATAAATTGGTTAGGTAAATCATGGGTTCTACTTGATTTGTTTTGTTAGTTCTTTTTGTTGAATATAGTGTTCAACAAATTTTTCCGTATTGTGAGCAATGTTCTGAGGCTGGAAGAAACAATGGTTGTAAATTTATAATTATACTGGAAAATCAGAAGGTACCCTCAAAGTATAAACATTATAAGGCCTATGTCATATAGGATGCCTCCCCTACATCTATTTGAATTGGAATAATGGACTTGAGTTGTTTTTAGTTTGGTCCGAAACATTTTTTTAAGCACCTAAGAAAACCTTTTGATAGGCAGGTTTTATAGGGCGTCGAGTAGTTGTAGAGATACGCCCTCCCGAGAATACCGTTTTTATAAAGGCAGTCAACTCGAAGGCGAGGGAAAAATCGATGGGCCGTCCTCAGAGTGTGATTGGTTAAAGTTACCAATTGGGTACATTAGGGGGTCACGGACCAGTATTATGTAAATATATTGGAGTACCTGCGCATAAATTAAGGTAGGGTTATGTGAGGAACACGCAATCGGGACATGCCAGCGGATGGGTAAGCACTTTCGATCGGTTCCGTCGCGGGGGTGGTCGGACCTCAAGACATCGAGAGCGGATTTGACTCATTCCGGGCCGATCACTGGCGCCGATTAACATGCTGATAACTGGCACTGGAGATGGCGCAGGAACTAATCGGAACGATAAGTAGGGCTTTGGGCTCATAACCTGACAGACCTGCCACGGGAAAAGTAAATCGCGTAATAAATCTTGTCAATCTTGCTGTAATTTCGGTTTCAACTGGAATTGTGTGAAGCACACACTTTGCAACGAAATGATTATTGTTCGGTAACCGAAATGCCAGAAAATTGGGGCTCATTAACGCACACTACCCGAGAACATTCATGCACAAAATCGACAATTTTTACTTTCCTCAGCCCACCTGAAGGTGAAAGGAAAGTATTGTTATCAGCAGAAAACCAAATTTCTGAAACACCTCCTTTAACTGGTCCTAATCGACATCCGATCAATGTTCTCCACGTTTTGGAAAAGTGCATGTGAATCCGTATGTATGTAAAAAAAAAAAAAAAAAAAAATTATGTGTGTGTATGAACACGATTGCGGCCTCTAAGGAAATGATTAAAAAAATTCCGATTTCGAGGATTGGTTTCTACATGTCTAAGGATCAGACCCTGAGAATTTCAGCCCTCCAGGTCAATTATTAGGGGGAGAAAATATTCCAAATAGGTGAAAAACGACGTTTTTAGCCCATTTTTCAACTTTTCTCCCAAACTGCTCTAACGATTTTGATGAAATTCACTGGACTTACTCTTCTTTCAAGTAAAAATATGCTCCAATACCCCTCATCTCCACGAAAATAGACTGAGGGTCGAAATCAGCGTTAAAGTCCGCAAAATAGCCATTTTTCAGGTTTTTACGGGTGAGGAAAGTAGTGTGAAGCCTCGCATCAGATGTTTGGTTAGAGTAAATACCATAACAAAGCATTATTCCCCACGGAGCCAGACTGCCAAATTTCTCATCACACAAGAAAACAGGATTTTTTCACCTTTTAATTCACCTTGGACATGAATGTTCCATCGAATATTTTCGGTGTTTCCGAAAGGTACTCAACTAACCTCTTTATCTTTAGCAGAAAGTTCTAGTTCGATATTGGAGCGGCTCATGATCTCTTCAGTCCCTTGGGTCACGGCCGCCATCTTATTATCACTTTGGTTTTGATTGTTAGCCACAGCCAACTGTTCCTTCAGCGCCGAGACCTCCTTCTCAGCTAGCGTCGCCCTCTGCAAAGAAGGAGAAAAAAATAAGGTTAGTTTCACAGAAATAATACATCGTAAATTCGCTAGAAGACATCAAGTCAGTTGAAGTCGAACAAAGTATGTTCGAGATTCGACATGTTTTAGGGCAAAGTGTAATAAAGAGTTAAAATGAGCGGTGAGACTTGTGATACATTGAAGAAATGAAGAACTAAAGAAATGGACGAGTAGCTACCTTATTATTTAGGTGAACCTACATGACTGCTAATTAATGATCATCTAATGGCGCAACCACCACCTAAACGTTGGTAGTAGCTTGTTTCATAAATTCCAAAAAAATGCAAAAATGTTCTCCAACATTTTTAGCAGTGCAGTTCAGGTTGTTTGCACGGAAGCCTCCGAAATTAATACAAGTATAGAAGATTATTAGATTCGGGACCAGCAATCCAGCTGAATTCTGGAATTCCCTCGGGCTGATGGATGGAAACCCAGTATTTTGTTTTAGATCGTTGAAGCCAGTAGGTTGTACTTGAAAAAACCCTTGGAGTACTCCAAAAATGCTGGCCAACGAACTCATCCTTTCTTTTGATATTATTGACATTTTGAATTTTTTTCGGAATTTTAGCTTGATTCCTCGGTCAGATATCGTCTGGAGTGACACATATATAAATATATATACATATAAAATAAATTTCAGGAATCGTTTTAGAATGGTCTGAAACGGATTTCCATGAAGAAAATTTCCAAAAATTTGCATTAAATAAATTTTGAAGCCAATGCAACAGCTTCATTTTCTTCGAAAATTCGCTTAAAAAAATCCGTATACCACCAATGGTTCATGACTTACTTATTTGATTTAATTTGATTGAGTTTATTGAATAGCAAATATTGTGAATCACAGTTGTATGAGTAGGAATAGTCAGAATGAAACGCTGAATTTCGCTCAGTCGGGTATAATTGAAGTACGTTCGAATTGAAGCCCTATTAGTCGTCGGCACGGTTATAGAGCAGGTGTATATGCTCAATTGGTATACGCAAAACAAACAAGGTTGATCGTGATAATATCGCAGATTGACGCTTCAGAGAAAGTTCAACTATTCCCACGCATTTTCCCGGTTCTTCATCAATTCCCACGCATTTTCCTGGTTCTCGTTTTAATCGTTGCATCGATCGGAGGAGACGTTACACGTCTGGAACGCACAATACGTACAAATCGGTAAGATATGTAAAAGTTCCATTCATGCAGCATGAGTTGGTGACCGAATTTTCAAAGAATAATTTTAACCGATTTGGTGGGTGATTATTATAGGAAATTTCACGCTGATTCCGAATATACCATATGTTCCTATGTTTAAGATGGTAATTCACACCGAAAACCTCAAAAAACACGTTTTTTAAAGCTATTTTTGAATCTAAATTTTCAAAATTTGGCCCCTTGGAGTACTCCGAAAATTCTGGCCAACGAAATCATCCTTACTTTTGATATTGTTGACATTTTAATTTTTTTTTGGATTTTTTTATCTCGATCCTTCGGGCAGATATCGTCTGGAATGACATATATATATTTTTTTTCAGGAATCGTTTTAGAATGGTCTGAAACGGATTTCCATGAAGAAAATTTTCAAAAATTTGCATTATTTAAATTTTGAAGCCATTGCAATAGCTTCATTTTCTTCGAAAATTCGCTAAAACGAACATTTGCGTTCAATGTCGTAAGAATAGTCGCAATGAATCAACTAGACTAGAAGGAAGGGGTTTCATGTGTAGCCGGGAGTATGATTTTAAGGGCATTCAAGACCCCGACCTACTCAAGACAATGTTAATCTTTAGTTGGCGTGCATTCTCTTCAACCGCTCTCCACTATAGTGTTCTATTTATGCCCTTTCCGAGATTTTGAACGTATTCGCGGAACAGTTTGCTCAAAACTAAGATTGAGGATCCGAAACTTAGCATCAGAGTTGAACTATCCAATATTCTTCATAAACACTTGATGAGCATTTTATTTTAAAAATTATTTGAGCGATTTGGGACAAATATTAGGTTTACTCGATGGTGTATGTGCAGTCACTAATATCAGTACTCGGGCTGTACGAAATAATTTAATTTTAACCCTCTTCAATGAAAAATGCCCAAAAAATATAATACAAATATTCTAGGTCAACGTAATTCAGAAAAATAAGAGAATGGTTGATATTGGAAACGAGGAGCACAACGAGGAATAGCAATATGAAAATACGACTTGAAAAGTTTTCAACTTCCGGGAGGGAAAAGTTAGGTTTTCCGAATCAGATTATCAGACGGGTTGAAATTCCCACGTTATTATTATAATCTCTTGAAAGCTCCCCCTCTCATACCCCCCCTCCAGGGTCGAAATAATTGAACTCTTTGCATTACCACTTTGATAGATATTCAGAAATCGCTTGAGCCGGACCCCGCGCCTTTCCACGCCTCCCCGTTTCGAATTATGAATAATGCATATTATAATACTGTATCGAGTTATCTCGAATTATCTGAAAAACGAAGTCGTTTTTTACCGCGAAACTTCATGAAAATATCCGGGCAACCGAGAAAAAAACCTTTCTGATTAGAGTTTGGCTACGATTTTTTTTTTCCTCCCAGAAGTTATTTACTATTTCATAAAACTGAATCAGAGCTCGGGAGAAAAAAAAAATTATGGATGAGCCGAGGGTAGGATGGATTGGATTTTTCCTTCTTTCCACCCCGTACAATATGCATATAAAACCAGTCTGAGGGCCCCCCTTCCCATTACAAGGCAGTCATCTTAAAAACAATGCTGTAATCCCTAACGTGCAACAAATATGGCCTCTTTCCCATTAGAGCCAAGGCCATATCTCATTCTAATATTTTCCGATAACCGACTTTTACTAGAACCCCCCCCCCCCCTATCCATCGTTTCTTGCCTTTGTGCCCATTTCCATCTTTCTGAAGGAGGGTCGTTCTTTCCTCATCACTTCCTTCTGTTTTTCAGGCGAAAAAAAAGTACGAGTAAAAGCAAGAAAACAAAAAATCCCCTCTCAACCATCCGAGGAGGTAAACCAGGTCTTTCGTGTTGAAAGTGCCTTTTCTCCCCTATTTTACCCCACGGGGAATCAATTAAGCGATAAACAACGCAAGGAAAAGCCGCAAAACCGGGAAAACCCCAATAACTCGAAGTATTGCACACGTATGAAAGGTTGGTGCACCTACTTGAACCTCGTTACAAGGCAGTTGGAGGGGAAAGGGTTATTTCCAGGATAGTCTTGCTGTTTGTTTGATAGCGCAAGCTTTTTTATTTTAGCCGAAATTCGAATTTTGGAGGACAGACGTTTTGTCGCCTTTCATAAGTGATAGGTAACAAACCTCCGCTGCTCTGGAATCAATTTGATGAAACTGCGCTTTGAAATGAAACGTGAAAAAAATTAACAAAAAAAAAAAAACTAAAAAAACTAAAAAATAAAAAAATAAATTTTTTTAAAAATAAAAATTGATTGTTAACGTCTGAGATTAAATCGTTATTTTATCGAATTTTCGTGGTATAATTGAGGTAAAATTGGTAAGTTATGTATAGGCACGTTCAATTAAGTAAAGAATTGACGCGTACGAACGTATGAGTCAAATCCCCGCATTTCAACCCTATTTTATCAAGGTAGCTGAAGTGAATGGGTTTTACAACTGAAATGCGGCAACTTATATGAATAACCCAATGGGAACCTATTTTGAAGTATTCTGAATGGAATCCTGAAGCGTTAACATTTTTATATGATTATAGGTATGCGTCATTCCATACGATATTCCTTCCTTTGGTAGATAGTTTTAAGTCCAAAAAATCCTAAATATTGTTAAATAATATCTCAAGACAGGCCAGCAACTTCAGGGGCCGAAAATTGCTCGAAATAGGTTGTTGGGAGAATCACTTTAAAAAGCCATTTTAATTGCCTATTTATATAGGAACGTGTGGTACATGTAATATGTTACCAAAATTCCCTATTAGAACAGCTCATCAAATAAATGTGATTTTATATTCCAAAAATTGGTTAATATTGGCAAACGATAGAAATTAATATTCGCTCAAGAAGTCATATATACCTTCTGCATAACTGCAGGTTGTAAATAATAATTACTCAATTCTACGCCAGAACCGAAATAACATACTGTTTTACCACATCAAAAACCATTTTTAAGGATTTTTCGTTCCATAGAAAAGGTTCTGCTCGATTTGAAAGGCCAATGAGAGCAAGAAGATTAACTTGAATATACGAAGTAGTTTTTTTAATAGTTTTTTTCGAACGGAAGTGACTGCCTGTTCTACCGAGGAGAATTCAATAGGAGACTCCCACATTATTACAGGTGATTGCAAGTCCTGATTCGGGAAATGAGAACAATCGGCGGAATCGGACGTATTGTATTGAATGGCGCCTGTCAAACGATGATGAAGCGAGAATAAAAAAAAAGTCGTTCCTACTCTTGACTCGGATAAATTTACGAATTTTTCTGCTAAGTGAAATATCACATCTCAGTTCAATAACGCTCCAACTTGAATAACATCGTTTTAGTTAATTTTCGAAGAAAATTCAGCTATTTCAGTGGCTTCAAAATTCAAGTTATGCAAAATTTTAAAATTTTCTCCATGGAAATCCGTTTTAGACGATTCTAAAAGGATTCCTGAAGTTTAACGCTTTTCACGGAATCGAGCTAAAAAATCCGGAAAAATCAAGATGTCAACAAAACAAAGCATTAGTTCGTTAGCCAGAATTTTTGGAGCACTCCAAGGGGTCAAATATTGAAAATGGAGGGTCAAAAAACTTTTTTTTATAGGTTTTTGGTGTAAATTACCATCTTAAACATAAGAGTTCTTACCATATCTTGTCATATCTAATACACCATATTATGGTATATTCGGAATCAGCGGGAAATTTCCTATAAGGATCACCCACAAAATCGGTTAAAATGATTCTTTGACAATTCGCTCATCAACTCATGCTGCATGAATGGAACTTTCTTGTTTTTACTGTGAGCAAAACAAGTTTTAGAATGGTATAAGACAGATTTTCACGGAAAAAGTTTTCATAAATTTGCTTACCAACAATTTTAGCGAATTTTCGAAGAAATTGAAACTATTGCAATGGCTTCCAAAATTTAAAAATGGAAATGTTTGAAAATGTTCTTAATGGAAATCCGTTTCAGACCATTCAAAAGCGAGTCCTGGATTTTAATATTTTTCATATGAATAAATGTATTTATGTATGCATATATTGTATGTATAAGGTTATGAAGCAGGTTATAACTCTATTCTATTGTCAAGCGCAATTTTGAAAAGCAAACATGGGACGATTTGGTCGGATTTGGCTCTAAAAACTATGTATACCATATTAAGAACTGGTACTTGGCCTCGTGGACGTATTTCCTTGTGGGTGAGATATATAAACTGTGTACTAGAATTGCGAAGTTATTATTGAAAAAAGTTCAGGGATTTCGAAGAAGAGCCGCGAGATTGTGAAATTATTGTGCTACGGCTCGCATTATGATTCTATTGAGCAAACTCAGCTGCTGTTTCCGGCGTGTCCGAACGTTGTTTAGGTTCTAATTTATATAACCTGAATAACTTATTTCGGATTCTGCTGATGCTGAAAACTCACCTCTCATCGTTATAGCTCCACTATGTCGCTATCGAGATGCCTCACCGCCATATGGAAGTTTAAGCAGCTAATGAAAGCATTTTCAAAGGATTCTAGACAAGAGAATGGTTTATCCGACTCCGTCTTACAAAGTCCCTCAACTTTTCATAATGATGAACCACATTTAAAACGGAAGATATTTCAAAATTTGAAAGTTTTTTTTTCACAAGTAAGTACAATATTCTCGAGCTCAGTGAGAGTTTATCGAAAATGCGATATATTTTGAGGGGTGCCTGAAGATTTAAACAAGTCTTATTCACTTTTTCATGACTTCACTCTCCTATTGGAAGCCTTTAGGACCAAGAGTTCGTCTACATATCATAAGTAATCCCCACCATTTCCAATTACTCGTATTAAGAGAAAAAATTATGAAAACGGAAACATGACAATTTTCTGACCCAATGCCGCCGGGATTTTTATCTGGCCTGCCGTTGATTTCCTACGTGATATATCATACTTATCCGTCCTATTTAGAAATTCTACAAGTTTTTATAGATCAGCAACTAAAGTAATGAGCTCCGATAGTGCGCCCTACCGGCGAAAAATTAACAAGCTTACCTTAGCAATTCCTGCCACAAAATCGCGCAGGGATTTCTGTGTTGTAAGTTGGCGATACTGCTCATTCATATTTTCTCATTACCGCCATATTGCTTCTTTTGCCTTTTGACATTCTCGTTTTGTCTTTGAATTTCAACAAACGTTTTTATTTTTAACAGTTTTTTTAAAACTTGAGTTTAAAAGTGGGAATCTTTTTTTTTTTTTTAGCAGGATGCTATTTCAGAAGAGGGGAAATACGGAAAGATGTCAGCTGATAAGTAGTTCGGCGTTCGCCAGAAGAATGCGTTGTCGGACCTCATTACTTCAGTTGCTGATCTACAGTAAATATCTATCGAATTGTATCCTTCGATGAGAGGTCGTTAAGGACGCGATTATTCAGCAGAATTTCCTTTACGCCGTAGTTACTTCTGGAAGGGTATCCAGCAGGGAAATACGAGGCGAACCCACTAAGAAAGGCGGCGAATTGATATATGAACCTTTTTCGATCGTAATAATAAATAAGGGAAACTTTTGCGTTGGGCCCTGATATTAATGCTGGTAAAGGTAAGTGAGAAAGGGAAGGCACCCTCTGAGGCCCACGGAAGAATTTGCGATGCAAAAATATTACTCCATAACCCCCGTGAAAGAGGGGATGGAAGAAAAGGGGGGTGGGGGGCTATATTGCACAGTTAGCGAAAGAAAGGGTGGCCGCGGGTTGGAGGCAGGTGCCCTATTTATATACATACGCAGGATCCCTAAAAAAAAAACTTCTATATTATAATCTTGCTGAAATATCGGCGGGTATTTATCAGGATAACGTTCGTGCTTTTTTCCGCTTAGTTGAGAACTATGAAATGACTCATATCCGTAGGGTAGGTACAATCGGGTAGATAAGGTGCGAAGACCAAATATTTTTTTCGGAGTTTCGAAAAAATTAAATACCTGCGTAAATAATACGTGTAGTGGATCAACGGAACAACGTGTTTCAATTGAACAAAATGGAAGTATTTCATGAAATCCGTCCATTCGAAACGTGACGATCAAGTCATCCGAGGTTATACGAATATTTCTTTTGGAGTTGAATCTGCCCATATAGTTAACATTATTTTGAGTCAAGCGAGGTTGAAATGAGCACGTATTGTGTAAACATGATTACACATATTCAACAGTTTGCGCAATCATTTCCCAATTCAACGTACCGTTGAGGAGTTACTGTGCTCTAAAGCAAGCACAGATACGTAGTTGCCATGTATGACGTAGGGCAACTTTTGATAATAAATTCATGCTATGAAATTTCGAAAAGAATACGAATTCAAAATTGAAAATTTTGGATTTTGTTTGGAAAATTCTGAATTTGACATGGAAAACCAGTATATAAATGAAGGGCCATTAATGGTAGTTCAGACGTCCATCCATTTATGTCAAGCTCGAGTCCAAAGGTTCATTATTGGAAGTAATCAACATTTTTTAATACAATTTTTTCAAGGTTGTAGTTAGAATATTGATGTTTGAATAAATTTAGTTATTAATCTTAGATTGGGATCTAAACGTAGGTCCGGTAGACCTATTGTTAGCCAGCTGCACGTCTGTGTAATAAGTGAAAGTAGCCACTCACCAAGAAACCGCTGGAAGTTCTCCTAAATTTCAGTTTGGAATAGATTTATATAACCGATTAAGACGGGCGTTCCTCACTAAATATAGCGCTCAACCGTGCACACGTGTCGATTGATGGTCACCGCGCGATGAGACACTCCTCGATCGCTTATTCGGAATATGCGAGAAGGCTTCCGGGCTTATTAAAGTTGGAGGAAATAAAACGTTATAAAAGAGGAAACTTTGCGAGAGGGTCCAAGCCGTTCCCTATGGCCTTCACCCTTTGATAACTAATTAGACATAAGTCTCATTCGCCTCGAGCTCCCCTTGAGTTTCCGCATCCCTCATGGGGAGAGGGACTTCCTCACTCACCAAACCCCTCAACTCGGATTCAACCCCTCTCTCCAATCCTTTGTATTTCCATTAAATCTTTCTCCACAACATATTTCCATATCTGATCTCCTGCTTTTCCCTACCAGATACCGGTTCCAGATAATTCTAGCGTTTGATCCTTTTTCCCCCACTACGTTCACTTCGGGTACTCTCGCTTTTCACGATGGCCCTATCTCATTGTAATTAATATCTACGACTTTTCAGACGTTTTCCCTTCGTTCGCTCCGCCCAAGGGCCACAAAGGGATTTTTTTAAAAACTCGCACAAAAAGGAAAAAATGGTGCAAATAATTAATTATTCCTTTATACTGCCACTTCCATTCAAAGAGCACTCCGTCGATTCTCGACCCTTCTGATTGATATTGATCTGGAAGAGCGCATATGAAAATTGAAACCATCTAGAGATACAAAGTGCGACGATCTGCTGCCCCAACAATTTGAGCTTTGTCCGCTTTAAATATAAAAAATAGTTAGTTACACCAACATACCTAAGAGTGCAAAAGAACGAAGCAAATTCATAAATAATGCAAAAATGAAATGAATTCTGATTCTTTCTGATGAATTCTAGCATCTAAATATAATGAAAATAAAACTCATGCCAACGATACAAACGCCAAATTGACTGAACATTTTGGTTTTGAAAGACACCATTTTTTAGCGCTTTTTTGATTCTATCATCTATCATTTTTTGATCTCCATCATCAAGTATATTGATCAACCTTCTTTTGAACAACTGTAATAAGTAAGCTATGAGCAGGTCCAGAGAAATACCGACTGATGGGAAAAATGGTATGCAGCAGGTATTCATCAGTTACTGCCTAATGGGCATCATTCTCTGCCGAAGCCGGTAACCTGTTGCCGGCCACTGTTATCGTTATGCGGTGACGTGTAATCAGAAAATAACAGTGAAGCCCATCAGCCATCACAGAGATTTGGAATACCTACCATGTGGTGCTGTGGTAGAGACGTAAACTTGGGTAAGTACTCCTAGAGCGACGGTAGGTGCGTTATCGACGGTCAGTATCTATAATTTGCGATGTGTTGGTCAGTGATTGATATAAATTTCATGGGTGAAAATAACTTATAACTTCGAATCATATCAGTGATAAGGCTTTGGAACATATGGACGGCGGTGAGCGAATTTTCGCACAAGGAAGGACGCGACGTTGTTCGCCGGAGGTGCGAGAAAGAGGGCGAAAAAAGAAGACGGTAAACTGACCGAACTGAGGAGCAGGTGAAACAAAAAGGTGATGGAGGGGGAAAAGTGGACGAGGAAGAACCGAGGAACGGTGGGAGGAGATGTGGGAGGAGAGTGTCAAGTCCGAAGGAGAGGGGGAAACAGCCCGAGACGTGGCGCGATCTAGCGGCGAGTCGTTCGAACTAACTCGGGTCCCGTCCCCTGCATGTGCTGCTCCTCGCGGACGGAAGCCGCCCCAATCATTTCTTACTCCTCGCTCGCCGGAGCAAGATCCACCAGACTTCCTTTTCATGGCACTTCTGACTCCGAGCGGCCGGCAGGTTGTCAGACGAAGGTTGAGACCAGCTGATTACATCAGAAAAGAACTCATGATCCCATGAACTCTCAATGATAGGTAGGTAACTATGAAAAAGGTTGAATCTCATCACACATAAGCCTTCCCAGACCAATCGTGCATCCTCATAAAATAGGTTGATCAATTACCTAATTTTGCCTACCACATCAAAGAGCAACAATAGAATAACCTATAACAGGCACATATTAATATCGTTTGATATACTGCCGCAGACGTGCTAGAAAAGGGGTTTCCGCAGTTGATGATGACCTTCCTGCTAGGTGAATACTCTTTGCTCTTGTCATTAGGATAAGTATCGATTTCAAGGTTGATTCTGAATCATCATATCATCGTCCGTCCTAGGTATAATCTGAATTCCTCAATACGTGCATTCAATGCATTGACTACTCTTCAGTTTCACCCGATTCATCAATATTCATGTCCTTGTCCACATACTAATCAATCGCATTTAACCCAATGTGGAAAATATTCGTTAGGTACTATAATACAGATGAATTGAAAATCAGCGTTCGTGCTCATAGTTTGGACGAAAAAAACAAATAGAAGAATACGTCATTTTATTGCACAACTTTGCCCAAAGCTGCCTAAATAAGGTGTAAGGATTTCATTGAAATTCTCATGAGTTACCGAAGTATCAATCTACATGAGTTGACGAGCTAAGTAGGCACCTTAATATTACGTACCTACTTACAATAATTACACAAGACATCCCAAACCGCAATGTCCATGACAGTACTAGGGGTCGCAATCCCGCACGATTTTCAATCCCGCGGAATTTTCGTAAATAATAAATAATTTCGCTCAAAAAAGGCAATTTGTTTAGGAAAATTTATTTGAAAACATGCTCGATTTGACATCGGTTCAAGAGGAGTACCTATATTATATCGAACCGGCTGTCTACACCTTAGGATCAATCATAATAATTAATGTGAAACGAATGTCAAAGTACACTATTCAGTAATAATATATTTATATTGTTGAATTGATACAACACATTGTTGTCAATATGCGGATTAACATGGAACATGCTTCTACTATCCTGCTTCATTTTTTTTTAAGGCACCTATCACAATGCCAAACTGAAAACTCCAACCAACATTATTTGTGGGTATCACCTACGTACTAGCAGTTCTCAGGTCGGTTACGGAGGGGGAAATTGGCAGCATGCGATGTGGTGTGATGTGTAATAAATTCATAGCACTCCAACGCGTGGTGAACGATTTATGTGTGGTGGAAAATAAGGAAGTTATATTATACTATTCCTAGCAACGATTGGCTCGTGAAAAGCAATAGGAAACATTTTTTTGATGTCAGACGTTCGGACAAATTCCAACGCATAGCCTGCTCATAATAATTCATCCATTATGAATGATAATGATCAGTCCGGCTGTCTGACAGACACCTAGGGATCATTCATAATGATTATTTTAAATTGAATATCAAAGTAAACTAATCAATATTATTGAATTGATAGAATAGAGTGGTGTTATAGACAGATTAACATTGAAACTGTGCAAGAAGACTATCAACTTTCTTAACGAATGTGAATTACTGGCAATGAGAACGTGATTCACAGTGTGCAGGCTTTGATTCACACCACGGAAAACACGGATTTGCACCATTGAAGTCCTAGACTAACAATTTTTCGCATTTTTATGGTCGAGGAGAGTAATTTCTAGCCTCGCACCAGACGTTGTGTGACAAAAAAAAAAAAAAAAACATCGCGGGAGACCAAGCTTGGGATTGATGAACGTTGAGCGACCCTCGATAGCTCGGGATTAGTATCGCTTGGAATTGGAGGGGCGGGGGTGTTTTATTCAGGAGTTTGAAAACAATCGTCTGGAGGAGTTCCTCCAGTTTTACGAGGGTTCACCAACTTGAAGAGGAGCAGAGAGTTTCGGAGGGCTAACGGACAGATGGGTAGCAAGAGGTTAACGCCACCAACTTCTCCCCCTCATCAAGTCAATAAGTCACATATTTACTCTGCAGTTGGTAATAAAGTATCTTTGGACCAACAGAACCGCTTTTGGTCTTAAGTTGAGAAATTAGTACACTCCGATGACACACTTGTGTCCTGGGTTCATTTGACGGTGCAAACATAAAAGCCTGCGATGGTTGACCCAGTTGAACCAAATCTTTTATCCTTCCCGGTTTTCCGGGTCAAATTCAGAATTTCCCAAATCAAATTCAGAATTTTTCAAATCATTTTCAGAATTTTTCAATCCAAAATTTCGAATTATTTTCAATATTTTATGCTATGGAACGTTGAAAAACAATACAAATTTAAAATGAAAAATTCTGAATTTTGTTTGGAAAATTCTGATTTTGGTTTGGAAAATTCTGAATTTGGTTTTGATAATTCTGAAACTGGTATGGAAAATTCTGAATTTGGTTTGGAAAGTTCTGAATTTGACTTGGAAAACCTATATTTATTGTCTTGTTTTGCTCACAGTAAAAACAAAAAAGTTCCATTCATGCAGCATGAGTTGATGAGCGAATTTTCAAAGAATAATTTTAACCGATTTGGTGGTTGATTATTATAGGGAATTTCTGATGCCGAATATACTATATTTTCCTATGTTTAAGATGGTAATTTACAGCAAAAACCTCAAAAAACACGTTTTTTTTGCGATGTGTACTCTAAATTTTCAAGATTTGACCCCTTTGACACACACACACACACACACACACACACCGGATCCACAGACATCCGTTTTCTGAAACGGATTCCCATGGAGAAAAATTATAAAATTTTGCGTTACTAAAATTTTGAAGCCTTTGAAATAGCTGAATTTTATCCGAAAATTTGCTAAAAGACTCATCAAGTCTTGATTGGTCACCCCACCTCCTCAATTACTCATTTGGACTGGACATAACCAACACTCAGCATAATATAAGTATGTGTTGTGAATAGTTTAGGTCTGTACCTATACAGATAATAGTTGGAACATTTAGGGTTCAATTCAGAATGCCCTAAAATTGATATCCGGTCAGACCCTTTGCACAATAGTTTCATTCGACAATTCGCTGAAAGGAGGTTGACAAAAGGTTCTTAAGCCGCATTTCAGATTGATAAATAAATTGAGAAACCGTTGAGGGCAGATTGATATGCAATACTCAGTTGTACGATACTCCAGTTCTATCGGCACATCAGCATTCTGAAGGCCAGAAAGTCGGTGAAATCACTATACCGAGGTAATGAGGACGAAATGCTGCATGAGATGGTTTTTGAAGAAGAATAGCGCCTCACTCGTAATTTGACAGCAACCTAAGAATAAACTCCTCGTGTAAAAAGCTAAAAATAAGCTAAAATAAATACCGATCAATTTTATTTTCGAGATTTTGGTTCGGTTTGAGCGGCAACGATTTGTACGATCAGCACTGATATCACGAGAGGGGGTTCCGGGAACAAGCTTCGATTAGCGAAGGACGTCCGAGGAATGGAATCCATGATCGAAGGAAAACATAACATGTGCGCACATCGCTATCTCGCACCGGATCAAATACGGACCGGTCCTTCCAGGGGTCCAACTGGTCGGGTGACACCGGATATACGGGCACAATTCAAACATAATGTCTCGCGTTTTTATTTTTTTCGACCCTTCCCTTCGTTTTTCTCTTCAACTCCGTCGCCCACTTCTGAATTATCGGTTATGGCCGCCAGATTGTTTTCTCTTTGATGGAAATATGTCGAGAGCGTATCGACACTCAACATAGGCTACATATTTATAGTGATAAGGGAATCAGAAACATACGGTTTCGAGCCTCCCCAATGCCCACATTTTATAAATCCAACCATGTAGGAACTTGACAGTCCCATAAACCAGTACCTAAAGGATCTTTTTCTAGACGTCATGACCTGGAAAAAGCAGGGTATACAAGAAAATAATCCGAAGTGACCAAATCGGACACCCAAGAAACACCGAAATAGTGACGAATTTTCTGGATTTAGTTTGGTCACCATCAGTAACAGACAAGAACTCCATCATCAGTTCTGTTTACCAGGATATCGTTACCGTCAAATCGATTTAACGTTGTAAGTCATTATCTTTGGGCAAATATAAATGTTTCCATAAACTCCGTTTTTTTTAAAAGAATACTTGAATAATGCATTGAGTGATAACCTCAAACTTGGAATTTAGTTCTGCAGGTTGAAAAAAATTTATTTTACGCATTGGGCGAAATTGTATTTGAAAATTTCTCTTATTCTAATGGTTTCCAAATGAAAATCACAGGTTTATTATCGAATAAAATAATACTCGGAAAATATTCACTTTGATGGAACCATATAAAAATGCTATCCGTATTGAATGGTCGGTATTGATAGGCTCAAGTTGGCCTTGACCAGCCCGGCCCAGGCAGTGGTTGGAATTGACCTTTTTGATTTTAAGACCACCGAATCATAAAAACCTTTATTGAGTTCAACAAATTTCACTTAATTGGTTTTTTTTAAATTGAATTTTAATAATAACTTGAAAACGTTTAAAGTAGCGTTGGAAGAGTATAGGAGAGAGCTCTAGGGTGGATAACATATTCATGGCCAGAAGGTTGTTTTATAGTATTTTAGCAGGATATTTTTATGTTTACTAAAATGATTTTTTTTTGGGTTGGTTTAGGGAGGTAAATAAAAATGTAACTTTCTAAATGGATAATATTAGCGTAGGGTAGGCTAATAGCTACTTATGGTTGGATGATTGTTATTGGTTTAAGGTATGTGTAATGTTCATCATGGAGATCTCCAGCTTTAAAGTTATGGTTGGAGCCCTTCAGAATGATAATTAAAGGAGATATGTTGTAACAGGTATAAGTACTATTTTGGAGACCGTTAAAGTGTTAAATGTGAAGGAAATGCTCAAACATTCTATAAATCGTGTACACCACTGATGTTAAGGGACAACTAAGGATAAATTATCTCCCGGGGATAATAATTACCGAATGGGGGCCTCCCAATGCCTGGTCGTATTTCAACACGTATAGAGATGCGGCGAGTAGTTAGGTGGGGAAGTGTGAGTAGAAGTTACTACTTATAGAATACGATGAAAGTACTGTCGTGGTAAGAGGGGGGGTGGAAGTGAGAAATGATACTAATACGGTAGTTACAACAAAGCATCCTGACAGAAGGCCGAGGCGGTGGTCCGTTGTTGGCCCAGCGTGAGTTTTGACGACCTACAGCGGAGTCAACGGGGATTTAGAAGGGCCACGAAACTTCTGTGGGGGGGGGGGGGGGGGG
>JAEMON010000001.1:76047746-76064862 GCA_030264115.1 Lygus lineolaris | reverse complement strand
TTTTTTTCTTTGTATTAACAGTGTTATTTTATTCCATATAACGATAGAAGAGCAGAAAAAATGTGTTTTTCTCATACACGATGATTCCCCAATGAGGAGAAAGACCTTAGAGAATTTTCTTTCCTGCTTTGCACCTTCAACTCTTCTTCTCTCATAAAATACATTGCAGGATTTCCAGCCGTAGTGTAATCAGGACTGTTACAGTAATCTAAAGCCGTACACGCACTGAGTTCTACTGGGACACCCTCGACCCACTCATGACACACTGTGTGCCAACAGTTGTTTTTATATCCGCAGTTGGTTAGAATTTCAGAAAAACATCTCAAAAAACGAAATCTGAAGAGAACAATTTGCACTAATTGCAGCCAGGGTGACACAGGAAAAACTGTGGTTTTTCGGTATAAGACCCCCTCTGTTTCCATCAAATTTGTCCAGGCCACATTTTTAAATTTCAAAATCAATCCACTTGATTATTCTTGCAATCTGTTCTCTTGGCTCCCAATTCAACTGGATTTCGTTTTGAGCCAAACAAAAAAATAATTTTCTGATCACAATAAAATGAGTAAATTTATCCATTCGGCCCCTGTAACTTGAATGAAGTTGATACATTCTTTGTTATAGATATTTTTTATTTTGCTCAGTCGAGGTAATCGTATCACAATACTTCTGCTGGTCCCTGAGAAAGAACTATTGGTAAAATAAGCAAAAACTCGCATGACAGCTGGGTGTCGACGGTGAGGTAGCTCTACAGCGCCATTTTACTTCACCTTGTTCAAGGTCACGGCGCTGAAGAACTACCTCACCTTCAATACCTTACCGGTCTTGCTGATTTTGCATACTCATTCTTTGGTTTGTCTGTTCTACAAGTTTAACATTGCAAGGCCTAAGGGGGGGGGGGGGGTTATTCTTGGCACTTATCTAGCTTTTCCAAAATAATAACGGTGATCCAGGTTTTCTTATGTTTTTTTTTTTTTTAATTTGGAAGTTGAATGTCGCGTTGCGAAGAAGATTTGACGGTGTTTACAGTTCCTATGCATCAAACTCAAGAAATTGGCGGAAGGAAATCTTTTTATGATTTTCTTAAATCGCCCTTCAATAACATACATCAAACTAAATAAACGGAAAATTCTATAGTAAGTGAATATCATACCATCAGTAAAACGTCAAAGATCCGTCAGATTACTTGTAATTATTTTCATAAAAATCACATTAATGATTTTCGGCGTTCAAGCATCTATAAATGGGTATGGAACAGATACTAACTTAACTAATAGATGCATAGATACGGCGATAAGTATTCTAATTACTGAGAAAATCGCTCAGAGGCCCGTGTATTATTTTTCAGTCGATGGCGTGTTTTTAGGGTTTTCGGCAGGATATTAGTAGTAGTGGAACCGCGTTATCTCCGTTGATTATATATTCTACGTGAATGCATGAATAACTATGCGGTGTGACCCTCCAACCACCACATTCATTACAAAGGAATAGTCGTTCCAGCGTCATGAAAATGGGTTTTACGTCAGTATAAGCCGGATCCGGCTTTCGATACTCCCACCGAAAAACTACCAACGACGCATAATTAAAACAAGGACCGAACAACAATCGATAATGGGTTTTTTCCTCGGGGTCCTGCACTCGTACTGGGGTATACAGCGTGGGTCGTCGGGTGTTTGATATGTCAATACGGACGGATGGGTCTCAGGTTACCTCAGCTCGAACATCTGTTCTATTAGACATCCATTTGCATGCCAAGTACAAAGAAGGGACCGGAACTGCTCGAGTATTGTCAAGCTAGCCCTTTGGAACGCTCCGTTCCAGGTTGCTCCCTTCCCGACAAAACAACTTAAACACTATCGTCGTCTCGAGAAATCAAAGCCAACAACTATTACATCGACTCAACCGAGTGAAGCTGCGATTTCCAGAAGGAAGTCCTCGGAGCTCGAAAACTTCTCATTCTTTACTTCTTCTAATTCTTTGCTTGGCCCGAAGAAAAGGCTAATTCGGCATGGAACTAAATTTCAAGAAGTCACCCAGAAAATATGAATCTTTAGATACTTCTTGAACTCCTCCTGAACCCAAATCTATCAGTTTCATACAAAAATGTATTATTTAGTAGTGTGAGTTGAATATTATAATATATTAATATCATTTGGCATCAAATTTACGTGGTAAACCCACTCCTGCAAAACCTTCCGTTTCAAGGGCCAATAATTAGCGAAATATCAAAAAAATAGTCCAAAAAGTCTGAAAACGCATGTTTTGCTTTTTCTCAAAAATAGTGTTTGATTTACTTACTCCTATTTGCAGGTCATCCAATATCATTCAAGCCCAGGGTAGTTATTATTAGAAAAATTCCAAGAATAGGCATTCTTAGGGTTGAAGGAAAGTAGTGTGAAGTATGAGGCTTTTACACACCGGATTTCTCATGGGTTCGCATCAATGATTCGAGAAACTATATGCCCTTCGAGGGGGAAACAAATCTAATCATCTCGGCCAATATGTTGGACGAGATTTCAGCTTGAAATGGCAACTGCGTACATTTTTTGGGCACTGGACGCGTTGATAAAACTATAATTATGTTAAAAAAAAAAATGATGTTGCAAGTTGAGTTTTGAAATGCGTAATAGTAATTGAAATCGTTAGTTCTGCCGGTGCCGTTGTTTCGTCAGGTTGAATCTTTCAAGTCAACTCTCGATAATTCGAAACAATCGTACGGTTACTGGAGTTTTAAATTATCGAGAGTGTACTGTATAAGATTTATTCGCAGGATTTCCATAACCTCATCCGGTCAAAATGGACACCTTTGGATGCAAACTATGGACCTCATTGACCGTATCGAAGTACGATATTTAAAAAAAAAAACTGATTTTTTTTTTTTTTTAAATAACTGCATCCAAGAGGGTGCTTGTCATTGAAACCCCAAGTCCAACGAGGGGGAGTAACATGCCTGAAAAGGTTACCTCATATCTACCCTCTTTTCTTTTTTTTTTTTTTAATAACAGAATAACGGAACCGGTTCTCCATCAATGAGGCTTCATGAAACTTTGGGGCGAAAATCGAATCGAAAAATAAAGTTTATAAAAAAGAGGTGGAGCAAGTTTCCGAGCAGAATCCCACTTCTGGTTTGCATTTCAGCGCTTGGAGGCAGCGGGGGGCGTGGCCATCGGCCCTCTCCCACTCGATTTGCTTTCCGTCCAATAACCTTCTGTGTACCTACTAAATACTCAATTTTCGTCGTTTATTCCCCGAATATTTCGGTATAATTCGAGGTAAAGATAAGATAAGGACTGCCATTTGAATGGTACCAAGAGTTTGGATTGCCGCTAAAAATAAAATGATTTATCAACAATTATTATGGGACCTATCAGCCCAAAGACAGAGGGGAGAAATTCAAAAATGTTACGTAAATTCAATTTGCTGGAGCAATTCTTCGCTTAAGAAGCAACACGCCCTATGAACCAAATCACAATTTTTCAGGAGGAGGAAAAAAACTGAATCCAGTTTTTGATCACCTGTCCCTTTGTTATCCGTTATTCAGTCACTTCTTGCCTTCCGGTAGTCGTCAATACTGAAAATAGTATTGATTAGAGAAAATAGGAAATTTAGGTTGATACGGGGTGTTGTCCTAATAGGTAATTGAGGTATTGAGGTCGATGAGGGTGTTATGTTTTTCGAGTATTTCTCGATTTTGTAGTCTAGTTGAAGCAATTTTGAGCTAACCAGTCGATGCAATGTGAGAAGTCGAATAAGAATCAGTCAGAACCTAATTTTCGTGAAAATGGTCGATAGGTTGTGTTGCTTCTTAAGCGACGAATTTGAATGTAATTTTTTAGATCTTGATATTGCACAATGTTGAAATTATATTATGCAGGTATCTTCCTATACAGGCTGTCGGTACAGACTCTACGTGATATTTCATACAAAAATAATCCGTCACTCGAATTTTCGAGAGGCCAAAAACGCGCACAAATACCGTAAAACGTGCGCAAAAGTGAAAAACCGTGTTTGGTGATTTTTCGATATGCGCGTTCTACATTATTGAAGATTGGTGGGTACCATTTAGGTTATCGGGCGATTTTTCGAGATAGCATTGCGCAAATCGAAAAATGTACAAGCACGTTGGTCAGCCTGAGAAAATACACCGAAAATCGTATATTACATCTAAACACGATTTTTGCCCCCACGACATGCCCCCCCCCCCCCCCCCCCCCCCCCCCCCCTACTATAGAGGGAGTATGAATATGAGTTTATAAATAATGCAGGATGTAATATTTCAATAAATTGTTATTGATCTATAAAGGTAGGAATTACTTACGAAAATAACTTTCAATTTTACGATCAAATAATTCGGAGTTAATAATCATTAAAATATCACCAATTTTTTCGGTATCAAAACCAGTTTACTCTGAGGTGATTTCACGGAACTGGTATAAGGTATTAGTTCATTGTTGTTGACGATTCATCTCACCCGTCTTATCACAATCGATTGCTCACCTCATTTGTGACTCACGGACGTTTATTGAAGACGCCAATATTATAGAAAGGTTCTCTAGAAGCATGTTTTCAAGCAAACAATCATGAGGTGTCCAAGTATCTCTGAATGATCTTGAAGGGATCAGAACCGCGATAGACTAATAATTGCAGTAATTTTATTGTTGCATCGGTGTTCGTGAGAAAAAGGATGATTTCGTCAACGCTAGATTTTATAAAATACGTAGGTACTATTATGCCGGAAACCGACTGCTAAGGGGCAGTGATTGATGGGTGAAATTAGCGTGTAAAAATGGATACGAACGAATTTTACCGAAGATCAAACGAGTTTTGAGAATCCAGAGAAATGAGCAACTGCCAGACGCTTCTTCCAGTTTTTTACACGACTCTTCCCCTGATCCGTACGCATCATTTGACATGACGGCAGCTTGAACTGATCTTCCGAAAGAAAAAGAGAAATATCCCACAAGGAAAAAAAGGAGTCACAGACAAAAACGAAACAGAAAAAAAAAACTGAGACAGGAAACAGCATTTTAGCTAAGGGTGCATATTTAGCAGGGTTGAGAAGTGAGGGTGAAAAGACAGTGCCAAACAAGTGACGGTTTTCTTTTGATAAACGGAGGGTGGCTATGTTATTCACGAATAGGATGCGAAAGCAGAATCGGTAGTAAGGAAGGAGGGGAAGGGGCAAATACATACATGAACCAGCAATTCGCAGATTTTTTGATATTCCTAGGTTTTGCTGATATTCACGAAATTTGCTCATTAGGGAGTAGGGCCAACCAATAGGAAAATGAGGAACTTGTCTGGATCCGAAATTTATTCTTTGATTCTGGCAAATTCCCAAAATTTGCTCATCAAGTCTAAAGGGAAATGAGGAACTTGACTGGATCCGAAATTTATTCTGTTCCGGGAAATTCCAAAAATTTGCTCGTTAGGTAGTATGACCAACCTACAGGAAAATGAGGAACTTGTCTGGATCCGAAATTGATTCTTTGGTTCTGGCAATTCCCAAAACTAGCTCATGAAGTCTACAGAAAAATGAGGAACTTGACAAGTTCCGAAATTGATTCTTTGGTTGCTCGTTTCTTGTTATTCGGAGTTAGAGAACACAGCTAGAAGAAACGGGAAAATGTGGCGCATAAAACCATCATTTTTTTATCCTGGAAAAAATAGTTATGGAAAGATTTAACCGATTTATTTTTGCCGGTGAGGACGGAAACAAGATTAGTTGCCACACACCGTTGCTCAGTAGATAGATATACAATGGATGACAATAATGAATATTTTAGGTTCTCAAAAACGGACAATGACAAATTTCAGAAAAAAGAAATGAAAGTAAGAAGAAGTTGGAAGGATAATAAATTAATAATTAACAATTATTGTGAAGTGATTAATGGAAATAGTGAACAATGCAATCAAATTGCCGTGTAATAACATCAATTATCCATTAGCTACCAGTATATAATATATAATTCATTTATGTAATGTCAATATAATAATATTGGTGTAGTTAACGTAATTGTATTATGATGTGGGAGAAGAAACCGGGGTTGCGTAAGACCCATTAATTTAATGTAAAAAAACACTTTACAATTAAACGATTTCTAAAAATGAACCTTGTGGAAATAACTCGTAATTGTTATCTTGATGTTGAACGCGGACGAGACCAATCACCATCGCCATCAAAGCTCAATTGGGTTCGAGAGGTTTCAGACATGGGGGCTCGGTGAATTGACACCTCTCCATCAATCCCAATAATAATGCAACAGGTGAGCAACCTGCTAGGGGGGCTCGTTAAGCCCTGCGAATACCAAACGCACTCCAATTTTTAGTGGGTCTTTCATACAACTGACGCCATTTAGGTGATACGACCGTTTTGTCGTTCATAATTGTAGCGATCCGTGATTAGAAGACAAAGCAGGTTCCGTGAATCTAAAATAGAATGGTTAATTTATGAGCATTCTTCAGAGAATTATTATATTTCTGATAGAATCATAAAAAACGTTCCATTCTGCAGCATGAGTTGATGAGCAAATTTTTGAAAGAATAGTTTTAACCGATTTGGTGGACGATTCTTATGGGAAATTTCACGCTGATTCCGAATATACCATGTGTTCCTATGTTTAAGATGGTAATTTACACCAAAAACCTCAAAAACGCGTTTTTTAGCGATTTTTGACTCTAAATTTTCAAAATTTGACCCCTTGGAGTACTCCAAAAATTCTAGCCAACGAACTCATCCTTTCTTTTGATAGTATTGACATTTTAATTTTTTTTTTTGGAATTTTTATCTCGATTCCTTGGTCGGGTTCGTCTGGAGTGACACATATATGCACATATAAAAAAGTTTTATTTCAGGAATCGTTTTAGAATGGTCTGAAACGGATGAAGAAAATTTAAAAAAAATTTGCATTACTAAAATTTTGAAGCCATTGCAATAGCTTAATTTTCTTCGAAAATTCGCTAAAATCAGGTGGAAAATCTCCATTAACAGAATGAAGGGGTATAGAATGAAGATTCCCAAAGTTCCATCGGTCTGAACAAGAGAAAGAATGACGAATCATGTCGTACCTGGGATGTGGAACGGAAGGCATTTGAATCCGGGGTGGCGGATCTAGGACGAAATCACAAGAGGAAGAAAAAAACGGGAGTTTTTTGAGGAGATAACTTGAAAATAATCCGTGAGACTTTTTCCGTGCGAAGCGTGGGGGGGACAACTGGGATCTTTCAACGTTCCAACTGGTCGACACGGACCAGCATCTTTCAACTGGTCGACACGGTCCATCCGCGAAAAATCCGATCACGCCCGAAACAGGCATTCTTTGTTGGTTGGAAGGGGGGGGATCGAACGTCGGACTGGTTGATCCTGTAGCGGCATTCGAAGGTCCACCATGACCGAACGAGGTGGCAGGGAGTCGCCGTTTTCCGTCATTGTTCGGGATATACCGGAGAAAAAGATGGACCTATCCCGGTATAGGATGGGAATCGTCTCGGAATGTCACTATGTTTCCAAGGTACGATAATATCAGTATCGGCGACTGTAAGGCCAAGTTTTTTTCAGCTGTCACGTCTTCTTGAATCAATGCGGAATCGAGGTGTCAGAATTTTGCATTTTCGACTTCAAATTCGGATTCAGCACCATTGAAAGCCCCTGATCTCAATTTTTCAGCTCAAAATATTCATGAGGTTGGCTGTAATACGGGACAGAATATTACGCGTGACGTCATAAGTTGTGGAGTAGGTGACGTCATAGATTTATATTTTACAGTTCCTGTTTTCGCTCACTTCCAATCGCTAGATCAATCATCAATACCCACTCTCTCGGCATTTTCAACCTAAACAAAAAATTCAAAATCTTCCTAAACAAAAAAATCTTCTATAAAAGCAGCACTGACTGTTCACACGTTGAAAACCTCCCAGTTAAATTATTTCACTATCCGAGCAGCGAATCAAAAGCGAGGAAAAAAGGTCTTTTGAGAAAAGTTGCAAACTTGTTAACTCCTCCTCTTCGAGTTGTGACAAGAGCGGGAAGCGTACATGCCCTGCATCCCCGTGAAATATTGGTAATAATATTCTGGAATCGGCAACTTGCCACGTTCTTGGTTGCAAACTTTCTTCCCCTCCGTCCGCAACACCGTTTTTTCTGTTTGCTGCCCCTTCAGTTCTGTCCCTCACCCTCGCCCAGACGAATCTTGAAGGAATAAACTCGCGCAAACGACCTCAATCTACTCGACGATTCTATATAGAAGGTGGATAATTTTTTTCTCTCTCTTCCTCAAGCCTTCTTCTCTCGGTCTTTTCCCGTTCTTCTTTTTGTTCAATCATTCCGGGGAAACTTTGCAAGCTCCCTGAATATTATCCTCATGTTTACGGCCAAAGACTGGTCGAAGTTATTGTCTGTCAAACGGACCGCGCGAATCCCACCATCTCTCTTATAATATCTTTTTTCCGCGTTTGAACTTACCACCTACTCAAACGTCCTGTCTCACAATGTTAAGCATTCCAGGTCTTTCTGGATCTCTTTCAGATGCGTATCCATCCTCAGTGGAAATAGTGCATCCCTGATGACTCTCCTCACCAATTTGTGTTCGTACTGCCTTCTCCTATAGAATAGACATCAAACCAGGTCGTTATAAAAATACACGAATTGCCAGTGATTTTTTTGCAGAATACCTAACCATATCGGTCGTAAAACGTTTTTGCGAAATTCTTACATCAACAGCAGCGGACGCAATCGTCTACTGCAAAAACGAACTGCGTGAACCAATACTTCATTACTTTTTCATCTTGTTTTCCTCGATCAAATAGTATACAGTTTTTATACAGAAAAGGTGCCATTCGACTAGAAACCAACTTAATTGACCACCTCATTTCTCAAACAGCAGTCTGGTATCGATTGACTTGAGGCTGGGCAGCAGCATATTGTCCAAACGTAGCTCATCAGACAATGAACAATTTCGGCTATTAAATTTTATTCGTTTAACTGAAAGATTATAGGCAGAGCTTTCCGAAAAGGTGCTATATGTGGGGTATCCGATGATTGAAAGTGAGCGAAAACGGGTGGGACGAAGTCACCCACCTCGCGCCTGTTAGGGGGTCACTGTCCGTCCATCATAACCTATGACGTCACGCGTGATCTTTTCACCTGTTTTACAGCCTACCTGATGAACATTTTGAGCTAAAAATTAGTAATCGGGGGTTTTCAAGGATGCTGAATCCGAATTTGAAGTCAAAAATGCAAAATTCCCACATACCGGAATTCCTCATTGTGTGAAAGTGTAGGTCATGGACCATCATGGAAATTTATTCCTGCATTTTTTGATTAGCGACTGTTCTCAACTGAAGTACATAAAATGGTTTTGATCCTACTGGGTACGCAATTTCGTTTGTGTTGAATTCCTGAATACTTCACGGTTACTATTGATTTTCCTTGAATTTTCAAGGAAGTCAAAAACCCTATCATGGCTATGAAGACAAATATATATTGTAGTTCCCCAATATTGCTATTACTACTGTGCCAAATTAGGAATCTTTTTGAATTTTCCACAGTTTGGGTTCACGTACCTATAGTTGCTTATAATTGCATTAGGTTTAAGTAGTTAACTATTCTTAGATTTCAAGCGCATATGAAAACAGCAAAGAATCCTGACAATCGGTGCCATATTGGAAACCCCAGGTGTTCAATATTAGACATCCTGTTTTCATCAGAAAATCCGTATTTGCATCTCTTCTACGAGCGGTATTGTGCTCCAGGACCTTGTGTAGAGAAATATTCCCCAAAAGGAGGTCATACTAAGGACTCAAAAGATATAGGTACACATGTTCCTCAAACTTTAGTGTTTACACCGTCAATTTACATTGCAGGAGTTGATTTTCAGTTGTTGCGTTAGTTCGACATTACGTCATCGCGATCAGGGTATAATGATGATCATTATAATTTCACGAAGTCTTCCAGAGAGATTATCTGTCGATCGGACAGCCAGTTAATTTGGGTTCTGACTCGTCAGAATCGCCGCTCTTCCCCTCTATCGCTCAACCCCGATCTGTATGCCGCGCCCAGTTTCGGATTCGCTCGACGTCCAGAATATATTTCCAGTGGTTCGAGTGGCGATCGCAATTTTCACGTAATCTGGAAGACGTCACTCTCCGGAGCTGCGGACCTCATGTTACACAACCTGCATACATTTGAAGCAGTTTGAGGCACCAGATATTCACAAATAAGCCGCCATGATGGGAAATCCAAATCCTCTCCAAGGTTACCCATCAATACCAACTCTATTCTAATGTACCTCAAGCCTGCCAGACGTACCGTATTTAACAGACACACCAGACCTTGTCATTTTGTAGGTACGAATTCTCAAATTGCTCTCTTGAAAAGTTGGTGGTTTTGAGTTGTGTCACTTTTATCTTAACGCAGGGATGCATTTCCTCTGGTTTCAGATATATTCACCATCACACTATGAGCATCTCATCCATGTGTTTCTGGTACTTTTCAAACAAGCCCTTCAACACGAATCTAACGAGTATTGGAACTGGTTAGTGTGATGAAACATTTTCGAAGACTCACTGGAACGGCATTTTGTACTCAAAACTACTCCAATCAGATTCCGATTATATTAGCAGAATCCCTGTAATAAATTGTGCGTTTCAGACAGATTGTCAGCGGAAAACGAAACGAAAGACGGTCATTACGAGGGATCTTCAATAGGGATCAAAATAAATTACGAATCACCGGTTTTTGATGGGAAAAGATCAAAAAGTGAAGCAGAGACGAAACAAAAGGTTCATGTTATTGTTGTATGGGAAATCCGGGACCGCCATGTTTCTATTTCAATGCTCAACACTTGATTCACTGGAGCGCGGCGGCATTCCGTTTTCACCACTTCATCATCTGCCATCGGCCTGCGCTGCTTGAGTTTAATGCGGATAGAATCAAGTCTGAGCACCTACCTGGGCAGAGCATTGCTTTCCTTAAGGAATACGAACATTTGGTGTTCACAGACTACTTCCCCGAGTTGCCAATTTGTTGCGTTGTGGCGAGTTTTTGGGGTTCTGGACGCTGAGTGAGCAAGATCGAATCTGAGTGGGAACGGAAAATGGGGAATTATCATCAATTTTTTAAATTTTTTTTCTGAAAGGTAAGAAATTAAAAGAAACAATATTTGAGTCGTAAGGCAAAAATATTGTAACTGTCTGTAATTTTTGACAATTTATTGAAAATTTTATTTTTGTCCTATGGCGGGAAAGTGACGTTGAAAAGGGTGACGTCTGTCATTGGCCAAACCCGTCTAATAGGCATACCAAACAAAACGAAAAACAACAACTCCCCAAAAACAACAATGTTTGAGCTCCTGATTAGTGCGAATAAAATTAACTTAATTAAATAATTGATTGAATCTGATCATGATGCAATCTCAGCACATTCTGTTTCAGTTGTTCTTTTAGTGTGACGTATAAAAGGGTTTCTCAGGAATGCCGCCTGTTGTTCAAACAGCTGAGATTTTGTTCCAAGTCTCCTCCTCACCAGAACAATAAACTATTTTTTTATTTGTATCAAACGTATTATGATATTCCAAATAACAATACAAAAGTAGAAAAAATTTGATGTTATCATACACGACAATTCCCCATTGTTCACCAATCACTTGAACCGCTCTGTCTCGACCCCTGTAGAAGGACCCTAGAGGTGTCTCCAATTTCACATTCATTTGATGACCGCTAGGGGCGCAGCAGTAGCATGGGACACTTGACTGCAACCCCCTCCCCGTCTGTAGTGAACAGAAAAAAATCGAAGTTTTCGTATTCCAAAAATCAAAGGTCCAAAAAGGGAGCTATAAATGCTGTGGAAAAATGATCATGAACCAACGAGACCTATCAATATTCAATGAGTTGAAAAATTGTAGTGTTGTTTAATGACAACCTTGTTTTCAACCAACTTCAAAATTTGTAGTTTTAAGTTTCAAAGTATACGTAGAATCCGAAAATTTAATAAAACATCTGATGCAGAGCTTCACACTACTTTCCTTAATTCTACAGACCCAAAAATTGCTATTTAGAGAGTTTTTCTGCTAATTACTGCCCTCCGTGTTTTCTGGATATGAGGGGTATCGAAGATTGTTCCTATACAAGAAGTACCTAATTCACGTGAAAAACGCCTTTTGTTTCATGAATACTTGGAAGACCATTAAAATTCAAATACTTCTCAATATGTCTGTCTTGTTATTTTGGGAAGCAAACTTCCAAGAAATGTTCAATTATAATGTTCCAAATAAACTCGGTCAATATTAGAATTTCGGACGGAGGTACATTTTTCCCCATTTTATGAGGAACCTAATAAGTCTCTAGTGTTGGATAAATGATGATTCATATAGTTTTTCCACGGTTCAAAAAAAAAAAAAAAAATCTCGTCCGAGATCAGAGAAACGACAATTTCGGTATAGTTTTATGATGGATGCTCTCAAAGCCCCCAGAAAACTTTGAATATCCCTCGGACAGATGCGCTAGAGAGATAGAGAGCGTATGTGGGAGGTTTTGTGTCTGCAAGTGACTGAGAGAAGCGATTTAATAGATTTGACTCAAACAAATGATAGAACACCTGCAAACCCGGGGTGGGGCCTCATCGTACCAGTTTTTTCCTTTCGAAACACGAAAATAGTTTGTTTTTCGCACGGAGAATCAAAGGATTTGGACGAGAAGCCAGAAGCGAAAAGAACCAATTTGAAAATATATCGGCTCAAGCGAGGAGATGTGATTTCCATGAAGGCTCCGTGAGGCGGTCCCCTTCGGCCAGTTATAATAATAATCGGTAACATCGCCATCAAACCTTGACTATTCTGGATCTATTCGCTTTTATCCTCCATTGCGGTTTTGGAGTGCTGCCAAAAACCTTTATTTATTTATTTTTAATTTGTATTTAGAAGGGACAAGTCATATCTGAGAGGCGGGTTTAGGTGTGCTTCTTTTGTATATTGTGTAACTAATCTGAATGCGAAAATTCATAAATATAATATGCAGGAACAAAAATACTGGCACCACTGGATGATCGGTAGGTTGCAAAACTACTTTATTAAGATTCTTCATAATAATAAATTAATAGTTCATTCCCATTCATAGGTTTCGCTACATAGCATTTTGCTCCGGTTTAATACTGAATGCAGGGCAAATTGAAAATGGGTTCAATGGTTTAAAACATTGAAATATTCCCATTTATCTTGATGGGACGCCTGTGAATAGAAAAAGTGACATCACCACGCGATTCAGCGTACCCACAAAATGATGTATTACATGTAGTAATTTAATATGATATGAAGGTGATGACAAATCAAGGTTTAACGTTTTAGCACACCCAAAAATTCGAGTGAACAGTAATTTCTTCACGAAATTTCACGCTCCAATCCAAATCTGAAATAAAAAAGTTCCATTCATGCAGCCTGAGTTGATGAGCGAATTTTCAATGAATAATTTTAACCGATTTGGTGGGTGATGTTTATAGGAAATTTCACGCTGATTCCGAATATACCATATATGTTCCTATGTTTAAAATGGTAATTTACACCAAAAACCTCAAAAAACACGTTTTTAGGCGTTTTCTGACTCTAAATGTTCAAAATTTGACCCTTGGGAATACTCCAAAAATTCTGGCCCAACTTATCCTTTCTTTTGATATCATTGCAATTTTAAAAATGTTTAGATTTTTTATCTCGATTCCAGGGTCAGATATCGCCTGGAGTGACATACCATTTGATATATCATTTGAAATAAAAACGTTGGTGTGGATTGCGCACTAATTTTTGGATTTTTGAAATATGCATTATTTTGAGAAAGCAATGGGTGATGTGTATGAAATGGAACAACCTATATAGCAGTGGTCCTCAACCTTCTGCTCGGTTATGCCAAAAAAGGCGAAAAAGGATTGCTAACTTTTCAATCTTCCACGACTTTTGAAAAAATTTCACTTCTTCAAGGCAGACTCTTTCCTCATTCGGCGCAGCGGTCATCCACATCGAAAATATGCGGCAATGAATTGTTCATTAACGTCAAAAGCTCTTATTTAGTTCTATTGCCGCCAATCGGAATAATAAATCTAGATTTTTTTTTACGATCTCGAAAATAATTAATCAATGCTCGCGGTTCCGGAGTAATTACGTTTTGTATGTAAACTATCTCGGACGTTCTACGCCATAAAATTCAGTCAGTTCTCGGAAGGCCCTAAGCACACAACGGTAACGATAAAACACTAGCTTCTCTTCTATTAATTATGCATTCATCTCTTTTCTTTTTGGTTCAAAGTTAATTTACGTGTGTAAAACTTATTGTCCGATTTATAGTGTAGACTTTTCCCCCCTCGGTAATCGCGTCGAGTAATTGGAGACCCCAAATTAATGTTACCGACGTTTTAACGCCGATGAAACCATCACAATCGACGAGGATTTGCCAATCTCACGCCCCTCTTGCTTTTATTGGATCACGAGAACTTTTTACCGTGAGGATTAAAACGAGTTTCTTCGAAAATCACGGGTCCGGAGGTTTTTTCGTCGTTGGGGGAAGATTTTACTAGAAGGAATACGTTCGAGCGGGCTTCACTAGTTTATAAAGAATGATGGTCATTAATGAGTAGTGACATGTACCTAGTTGTCTAAAAATTAAATTTTTATTAACCTATACAATTTTAATTTTGAATTGTGAAAAAATCAATTATCGATGAATTTTTAAACACCCTTTGTACTTCGAAACATCACTTCTTTGTGTGTAAGTATTACTTCTTCATGTATGTGTATTACTGCTAGATGCAACTATGTGTATTACTTCTATATGTATGAGTATTACTTCTCGATGCACCTAAGTTTATTACTTCTTTATGTATGTGCATTACTTCTAGATGCACCTATGTGATTTATTTCTTTATGTATGTGTATTACTTCTAGATGCATCTATGTGTATTACTTCTTTATGCATGAGTATTACTTCTCGATGCACCTACGTTTATTACTTCTTTATGTGCATTACTTCTAGATGCACCTATGTGATTTATCTCTTTATGTATGAGTATTACATCTAGATGCACTTACGTTTATTACTTCTTTACGTATGTGTATTACTTCTAGATGAATCTATGTGTCATACTTCTTTATGTATGAGTATTACTTCTAGATACACTTGCGAGTAGTACTTCTTTGTGTATGTGCTCTAGATGCATCTATTTGATTTACTTCTTTATGTATGTGTATTACTTCTTGATGCACCTATGTTTATTACTTCTTTATGTATGTATATTTATGTATGCGTATTACTTCTTTATGTTTGATGAATTACTTCTGGATGATGTATGAAGAAGAATCTTGTTCTATAAAGTAACCTACTAGTTACATCATGATGAAATACTAAGTACACAATAGAACAATATAGGACAAATGATAAAGAAGAAGACGATTACAAGAAGTAATACATAGTAGATAAGTTTATAGACGTTATAGTTTCTTTGTATTCTATTCTTCAGTTGCGTTTGTTACAATTTCGTTGATTTACATAAACGGTGACATTACTATAGTTAGACAATTAAATACAACAATTAAATAAGTTTTTCTCCTAGGTACATACTCTTAGGTATATAATATTTATATTGTTACCTACTCCATAATCGTTCTTAGAAAATCGCCATTTCTTCAATTGAAACAACAATACCCACAAAATTTAAAAGTTCATAGCACATTCAAAATGCAAGTGCTCAGTGTATCTAGTTACGACTGAAAAAATGGTACAACATCCGAACAACACATGGAAAATAGTAAGCATTTATTCTCTCTTGTTAACTTTGTCGATATAAAAATATCGAAATTTTGTCTCGATATTTTGAAAATATTGATATGTATTGCTATTCCAATGTATGATGGTATTGATAGTAACCTGACGTAAATAATATCGTGAAATAAATGCAGTGAGAACAATTTACACGTTGTTGTATCACATAGAGCTTTTTGAGGGGTCGCAGCTCTAACCCGAAACAACAGTAGAAAATTGGGTATCGGGGGACGGTAATTGGTCAGTCTTTAGAGTCGACACCCTCCTATAGTGGCCCTTCATGACCCCGTGTTCGGTCTATCTCCATCCGATATCTCCTGTATAAACCCACACATCCCCCCATTCACTCGTTCCTTTTCAAGGGAAATCCGAAGTAATTTGTATACCTGGTATTCCTCTGTGAAGGGAAAATCGAGGAAGAATCACTTCTATAGGAGTCTGATATTGAATAGGTATTATACGATGGAATGATAGGTTTCTCAGAAAAAGCATCTTTTTTAGAATCCCCGGTGAAAATGAAGCTATTGCAACGCATCGAAGAGATATTTGGAAAGCAATTTATGAAAAATCTTTCCATAGCGTTCCATTTTTGACCGAATTCAAAAAGTACGACTTTTTTCTTACAAGTTTCATTGGTCCTCATTTCTTCATTTCGCAATCATTCGAAATGATTCGGTTTCAATTGTGTTCTGAAGTGTAGTGTTCTATTCTTAATTAAATCCTGAAGCGTTCATTTTTTTTTTACAATAGATATTATAGACGATGAGTCCTGAGGAACGGTATAAAAAAATCCTAAATGTCAATAATATCAAAAGAAAGGATGAGTTCGTAGGCCAGCTATAATTTGGGGAATTACTAGGGCTAAAATAAATGTCAAATTTCAGGGGCGAAACCCCGAAAAAAAAGTTCATGTATGTGCGAAATGACGTTAAACAATAGCTACTTTTCGGGTTTCTACGGGTGGGGAAAGTAGTGTGAGTCTTCGCACCAGCTTTTAAATACTAGTGGATGTGGATTCCGAGGGTTGACCCGTTTTGAGGTGACGATACGTCTGATTACTTTGCGTGTAAACTGTGACAATAAAATCACTTTCCGTCGTGCACACACATAAAAACTGCTCATTCTGGACAATTACTGAGTGCACGAGCTGGTTAGAGATGGTAATGAGACGTTGGCGCGGGGATGAATGGTCGCGATGAGACGGATAGGGAGGGGAGGGGTGAGAATGAGAGTGGTGGGGAGGGGAGGGGTGTTCCCAGAATAGTTCAGGAACTAGCAGAAGGATCAAGGACATGGGAGGGAAGACAGTTGTGGCTACTCCCCC
>JAEMON010000001.1:76023665-76036712 GCA_030264115.1 Lygus lineolaris | reverse complement strand
GGGGGGGGGGGGGCATTAATGCGATTTTGACGAGCACAGCATATAGTTAAGGTCAACAAACAATAAATGCCATTCCGAAGCCCTGAACTTGGGGAAGGACTTGGGGATCGAGAGGATTCCTCAGGCAAATTAACTCCTCCCCCCTCAAGAGGCAAAAGGTAAAGTCGGTTCATCAAGTATTTATCGAACGGATGTAACTTCCCTTTCCGTTACGTTTACGTTCACAACTCGAATGTGTACGCTAAGCGTTACGTACGCCGAATACAGACAAGTCGCTACAAAGTTGCTCAATGGGGAATTGTCGTCTATGAGAAAATCATTGGAATAAAATAAGACTGCCGTTTCAAAGAAAAAATTAGTTTATCGTTCTGGTGTGGAGAAAACTTGGAATAAAATCTCAGCTGTTCGAATATAACAGGCGGAATTCCGAAGGCTCTTGAGAAACCCTTTCCTACGTCACACTAAAATAACTGAACCGAAAAAGAATGCGCTGAGATCGCATTGTGAGCAGTGAAAATAGGAATAATTTAAATAGGTAATTAATTGAAAAGTTCCATTCATGCAGCATGAGTTGGTGAACGAATTTTTAAAGAATAATTTTAACTGATTTTGTGGGTGATTCTTATAGGAAATTTCACGCTGATTCCGAATATACCATATGTTCCTATGTTTAGGATGTTATTTCACACGAAAAACCCTCAAAAAACACGTTTTTTAGCGATTTTTGAAACTAAATGTTTAAAATTTACCCCTTGGAGTACTCCAAAAATTCTGGCCAACGAAGTCATCCTTACTTTTGATATTATTGACTTTCAAAATTTTTTTTTGATATTTTATCTCGATCCCTCGGTCAGATATCGTCTGGAATGACACATATATAAACACATAAATATATATATACATATAAAAAAGTGTTAATTTTCAGGAATCGTTTTAGAATGGTCTGAAACGGATTTCCATGAAGAAAATTGTCAACAATTTGCATTACAAAAATTTTGAAGCGATTGCAATAGCTTCATTTTCTTCGAAAATTCGCTAAAATTAATCAATATTATTTAATATTAATTAATTCAATCAAGTTATTAATTATGTAAATTTTATTCTCACTAATCAGGAGTCCAAACAGTTATGTGCTTTGTTGTTTCGTTTTGTTCGGTTGGCATCTTGGACGGGTTTGCCCAATGACAGACGACACCCTTTTCAACGTCACTTTCCCGCCAAATTACAATAATAAATATTTCAATAAATTTCCTTAAATTACCGATACACTATTTTCGCCTTACGACTTCATTATTGATTCTTTTGAGTCATTATCTTTCAGGAAAAAAATTTAAAGAAATTTATGGTGATTCCCCATTGACTCCGTGAGAAAATTAGACTGCACTCCCGACCATCAATTCTGGTCAACCGGCAATTCATGACCACAGAATCGGATTCGTCCTCGTTTCACGTCTAGTTTGTCCATAAAGCGGCATTGTCATGTACAAGACATGTACATTGACATGTACAAGACATGCCGAAGACGGTACTCAGTGGATAAGATACGTCCCAGGGTAAAATCCCCTCACAATAATCCCAACCTCATCTTCGGTCGAAATACCCTTAATAATGCGAAATCATGGAAATTTCGAATAAAAAATATTATCAAATATAAAATTCAAAAAAGTTCTTCATGTATTATGAGTTGATGAGCCAATTTTCAAAGAATCATTTTAACCGATTTAGCGGTTGTTTCTTACATGAAATTTTGTGCTGATTCCGAATATATTCTATGAATATAATTATGTTCCTATGTTAAGATAGTAATTTACACCAAAAACCTTTAAAAAAAACACACATTTTTTGACCCTTAATTTTTGAAATTTGATCCCTAAGTGTACCCTAAGAATTATGGCCAACAAACTCACCCTTTCTTTTGTATTGACATTTGACGTTTGTTTCTGATTTTTTAGAGTGCACCGAGAGTGAGATATCGATAAAACTAGCACTTTTCCTGTATTTATTTTTCAAATTTGAACAAACTTTTTATACATTTTGTTTAATTGGTTCAAAAATTGATTGACATGGCTAAAACGTGGGCATTTATCTGACTCTATTTGATCGTTGGGCCACACAGCTGTTTGTACTTTCAGCGAGTTTTCATTCCTAATTGTGAATAGCGATGATTTGGCGCATGCCCGGAGCGAAATGCTGTCAATGCACCCAATATTAGGGCCGGATCACACTGAATGATATGGCAGAGATGAAAATATCACCGCGCAGACTCCAGAATGTTTTCGAACGGTTATTGAAATCCGGGCGAAAAAAATCGCCATTCCAAACCAACTTTTAACGTCTTAAGGAGTTCCCCATTGTTATAACAATCGACTATTATTAGACAAAATCCAATCGAGTACAACAACAGCTACAGATACATCGCAGATATCATGCGATAAGAACGTGATCTGTCCTCATTTATCGAAACAGGCGAAGGAAAATCCGACGGGGAGCACGAAAATTCTCCTTAACCGACGTTATAGGGAAAACAATCCGTTTTGCAAATAACCGACCCCAAAAAAGTATCACAATCGACACGTCGGATACAGCGAGTTACTGAAATCAAATACGTCTTCTTAGAAAGACCGTTCGATTATATAAAATATTGTGATTATTCCAGAAAATGATATTCCGGTATTGCAATAATATGTGAACCTTTTACAAAAATTTCGAACAAAATTAAGCTATTCCAATGGCTCCAAATTTTCAGTATGCAAATTTTTGAAAAATTTTCTCCATGGAAATCCGTTTCGGACCATTCATAAACGATTCCAAAAATTTATCACTTCTTCATATGTATAAATGTATGCCAAATCAAATACCTACGCCTTCCTATTAAGGTCGTTCGAGTATATAAAATATCGTGAAAATCCAGAAGATGATATTCCGGTTATAACGAATGAACGGTTGCAGTAATATGTGAACCTTTTACAAAAATTTTGACAAAAATTAAGCTATTGCAGTGCCTCCAAAATTTTTAGTATGCAAATTTTTGACAATTTTCTCCATGGAAATCCGTTTCGGACCGTTCTAAAACGATTCCAAAAATGTATCACTTTTTTATAAGTCGTCCGGACTATGGCCCTTTCAACCCCAGGGGAAAAGTCCCCGTTAACCCCGAGAAAATCGAAGACCTGAAGAAAATTCTGGATTACATTCCAGGGGAATCCGGAGAGCTCTTCGAGGAAATCGCCTTCCAATGGCCCACACAGACGAGGAAAGTGTTTGAAAAATGTATTTTCCAATATTTTCAAGTTTCTTGTTCTATTTTCAAGTTGCAAATTTTGTTTTGTTCAATTAAAAAAAAAAAAAAAAAAATCAGATTCACTTAAACAATTATTGTTCGTCATTAGAACCTTGGCTTTTCGACAATTTAACAAAAAAACCCAACACAAAAATACTCAATTTTGTTGTAGCATGTTGAAAGGGCAGTCGCTCTTTTAAATAGGGAAATTCTATTAAAATTGCATTTCCTCTTCAAATATTTCTCTGACCACTGGTTCAACAAACGGGTAAGGTCCAATTAAACAATTTGCCAATATTTTTCGGAACAGGACAGTTTTTCTCGTTTTTCCAGAAGTCAGCTGTCTTGGACTATTGCCCCTTTAAAATTCACCGATTCAAATATTTACGTAGAGGTATTTATAAGGGGGTTCGGAGCACCCAATACTGATGCGAGGGGTCTTGAGGGGACCAACCGGGTGCTCTATTCTTGGTCATTACTTAAAAATATGTATTTTTGTTATTTAGATGTATTTTCATTGAGAATGTTCAAACAATCAACGAAACGTTGGGATAAACCACTATTCTATCACCGATAAGCGATACATATTTGCTATACCTACAACGTATATATTATATGTTACTCCAGAAGATATTTTAAAAATCCAAAAAAAATTTCAAAATGTCAATAATATCAAAAGAAAGAGTAAATTCGTTGGCCAGAATATTCGGAGTCCTCTTCGGGGTCAAAATCTTTCTAAAAAAAGTTGTTCGGTATAAATGAACATCTAAAATAGGAACATGTGGTATATTCGGAATCAGCCCAAAAGTTTCTATAAGAATAATCCGCTAAATATAATAAATTCCGTAGTTCAAAAATCGCTATAAATCGTTGAAAATTCGCTCTTCAACTCATGCTGCATGACTGGAACTTTTTGAAGATGAAAGACGATCGCCTCTTTCTGCACTAAGTGCTAAGTAATAATGGGAAAAGAGAGCCTTGAAAATAGTCTCCGATTCGTCTGACGAAATTATCGTTTTTACAACTTAGAAGCTTCTTAGCAACGTGGTTTTTAGAGTTTTGATTGAAATAACTCGATAGAGGAGATCACGAAGAGTCGTTTGATACCCCCAAAAACGCATTTTTCCGCCAAAAATCGGCCGAGCTCTTCATTTAACGATCAACGTGAAATTTAAACTACGAAAATGTCCAAATTGAGTCATGCGTTGAGGAAGTAATTTTAGTTCGGAACCCATATTGGCATAATATGACTGGTAAAAATAGATAGCCATCGAAATAGAGGCATTTTAAAGAGGATAATGAAACAAATTGTGGCTTTTTATGCAAACAGAAAAGAAAAACAAAGTTATCAAAACATAGAAAATGCGATAGTTCGCCCCGCATTATCAATACTTCCTGTTGATATATGAAGTACGGATTTTGTGAAATTCGAGTTGAAAACGAAAGAACAGCAAGTTTTTGAAGGAACGAATGACAATTTTTTCAATCCAAGATGTGAATCGGGAGGCCTCGAGAGGCAGAGCGTAGAGATTCGAAACTACGGATCGTCGTTATTTTCCTTATTTAGGTGCAAATGAAGTGTTTGAATGAAGATGCAAAAAAAAATAAAAATAAATAAATAAAAATAAATTGAAAACCTTTGGAGTAAATAATCGAAAAGGGTGAGAAGCGCTTTTCCAGGGGTTTTTTTTTTTGAAGGGGGCCGAGCGGTCACACAATTAGGCGATGCGTTTAACGGTTTTTCGAATAACGTGAAAAAAAATAGAGAAGGTTTTACACGGAGAAAACGAAAGGGTGGACAACCCCTTGAAATCACCTGCACAAACAGGGTCAGGGCTAGTGCCAATATTTAAAAATAAGGGACACATGAGGGCTCCTTTCTCTAAACTAGGATGGGCTCTCGATTGGGCGCAATTAACAGGGCGAATGAGAGGGTCCAGACGATTTTTTCGAAAGATCAAACGGGATTTTTTTCGAGGGGGGGGGGGGGGGGGGGGGGGGGGGGGGAAGGTTCTTCGGAAGGAAGTGGGAAATAGAAATAGCAAGTACGAGGTAAAATAAGGGTAAACTAAAAGGGTAAAATAAAAGTTCCAGACATGCAGCATCAGATGAGCGAATTTTCGAAAAATAATTTTTAACAGATTTTCGAAATATGAACATTTTTTTAATATTCGGTGGATTATTTTTATAGGATCATATAGGATTTATTGTGGATCATTTTTATAGTTTGCGCTGATTCCATATTTACCGTGCCTACCTAAGTTTCAGATGGTAATTTACACCAAAAACTTCAAGCAACACGTTTTTAGAGCACTTCAAAAATTCTGGCCAATGAACTCATCCTTTCATTTTATATAATTGACAATTTGAAAATTTTGTGTGGATATTTTAGAGCGTACCAAGGGTGACATAAATATATAAATATTATAAGAAAAAGTGTTGAACTTCAGGAATCGTTTTAGAATGGCCTGAGAAAATTTTCAAAAATTCGACTACCAACTACTGCCTTTCATTACCAAAAAAATCCTTTAATTTTATATAATTGACATTTTGAAATTTTCGTGTGGATATTTTAGAGGGTGACATAACTATATAAATATTAAAAGAAAAAGTGTTGAATTTCAGAAATCGTTTTAGTGGTATGAGAAAATCTTCAAAAATTCGATTTCTTCCCGAAAATTTGCTGATAACTCTACCAGAGGAGTTTCAATGCGATTTTCATAACATTGCAAAGATGATGATTCGCTGGGCACGGCGGGTAAATAAAGACGTTTTTCCGAAAAAATGAAAAAAATTCAAATTTCTATAAATTAATTCTTACTGTAAATGGATCGAAACGTTATAAAAGGACATGTAGAACGCGAGATGAGGTCATATTTTCAATTCGAATCTCAACAAAAGCGTTTGTTTACCATCAACAAACAGAAACGAACGAGACGAAAATTTCGAAAAAAAAAAAAACATCCGATATCGGTCATTTTCAATATGCAATCGTCGTTTCCGGGTTATCGGCGAATCGTCCGGATTACGTCATTACGAGTCATCACAATCGGATCGACCGGGTTTCCGATTTTTCGAACGATTTCGAAGGAGAGAGGAAAAAGAAGAAGAAAAAAAAAATAGATCGCGAAAAAGATGTCGAAACGGTAAACAAGGCCGGAAAAATTAGGGCGAAGAGGAAAAATAACAAACATCGGCCGAAAACCGCGGCTGAGGTCAGGAAGGCCTGAAGAGGAAGAGGAAAAATCCTGTCGAAAATTCACGAAAATACCGGAAAATAGTTTCGTCGATGGTCCGGAAGACCAGATTTATGAAAAAAAAAAAAAAAATTTTAGAGGATTTTTGAGTGGGTAGTAAAATTTTGCGTTATTTCGAGTGACTTTTGAGGTAGGTAATTTACGAACAATTTGAGCTGATTAAAAAGGAAAATAACGTCGTAAACAATCATTTTATGGGTTTTCGGATGACCTACATGACATGGAGGGGACGGTGACCCTCGAATTGCGCCGAGTGAAGTTTTAGCGAAGCTTCCAAAACATCAACATGCACTAAATCCACGAAAAAAGCGGGGTTATTAAAGCGCCTTATTTTCAAAAATAAATAAATAATAGTAAGCTGTGCGGTTTTTGCGAATCTCTTTTTCAATGATATCAAGTCATTATTTTTCATGGAGAAACTACGTCAACTTCCCAAGAGCTCAGAGCGTTTTCAACCTACTCTTGAAAAAAACCAACCAAATTTTTTTTGACGATTTCGAAAAAAAAAGAAAAGATTTCGTCGACCGTCAACGTGAAAGGACGGCGTAACGACGATGTTTTGACGGTTTTGAAGGAATTAAAAAAAAAAAAAAAATGCAAAATTTTGTTTTTCATCATGCGTCACAAATAGAAACCCATGATCGCCGTATGAAGCGGGGTTGAGGTGCGGACAATGCCAAATGTTACATCTCGCACAACTCAAAATTTACTTGATAAAATAAAAAAAAATTTTTTTTTTTGTAAATTGAAAATTATTCGAAGCTGATATTTCAATACAAATTCCATGTTCCGAATCAAAATATGAGCCAACACACATGAAGTTTACTCTATGATATTCTTGTCAATTGATAATTTCGAAGAAAACAAAACAAGAAAAATGCCGAAATTGTTGATGGAATGATATTTCGAAATAAAAGAAGATTTCGGGGGGGAAAAAAGAGATGAATTAGTTGTAAGAGAAAAAACTTATTAAGGATATAGAAAATGAAAGTATACAAACTTCACGGTTGTGAAAATAGATGTAGGCCTGCAGGTTCATAGTGTCTTCAGTGATATCGGCGGTTGAAGAAGGTGATTTGGAGAATTTTTTTTTTGAGTCACCGGTTGTTTACAAACTTTTCGACGCGGTAAAAAAAAAAAAACACTTTTTGAGAATCGAAAAATTCTCGAAGAAATCACTTCAATCGCTGGTCTTCGGCGAAGTTTGTTTTTCTTCTAAGTCTTCAAATCGGTCATTTTTTGATTGGAAAATTGTTGAATTTTTTGAAAAGAGTTGAATTTTTGAATTTTGTTTAGACACAATTTGGCATGTGTGTGGCGGTTGAGGGAAATGGTTTTTTCAAACACTTGGCTTTACAGTAAGCTCACGGGAAGAGTTGACGAGGTGAAAAAAATAAATAATTGAAAATGAAATGGTGGCGGTATGAAGGAGAAAAATGAGAAAAATTTGCGAATAAGTACAAGGCAAAACAATAATCAAAAAAGAGAGCGCGAAAAGAAAAATAAATAAATGACAGTACCTCAAAAATCTACGGTCGTCGATAAAATAAAATTTTTGATCACATGCACTTGAAGGGTAGAACTCGAATGTCAACACAGCACTTGAATTTTTTTGTCACACTTGCAGCGAAGTCCACCCCTGTAATCTACTTGAATGGGGATGATGCACTCACCTGCTGCCAAAATTGAGCCAAGAGATAAATTCTTTCTTTCTTGAAAAGCCAGTCCATAGACTGCATACCATGTATATCCATAACTGATGGGAAAAGCAGAAAATTTTGAAATTTTTTGAGGGGTTTTTTTCAAGGGGACCGACTCATGTCATGTTGCTGGCGGTTGTTGGGGTCATTTGGGAAATAAATAAATAAAAATTAAAAAAAAAAGATTTTTTGTGGGGGGGAGGGGACGTAGAAAACTGGGTAACTGAGAAATGAACAACTTCCGAGCGTCGGTCAAATTCGGCGGTGAATTGAAGGTATCGACGGGTTGTCCGACGATCGCGATCGTGCGTGAGGAAATCACATGCGGCGAGAGCGGGAGAAGGAACGACCCTATCACGACAGAAGCTCCTTACCGACTGAATGTGCCGTTTGCCCCTACTCGGGCCCAAGGGGGAGAAGGGACTGGCCCGGCAGTGCCCGCACTCTGTCGAGGGTTTCTCGAACTAGCCGGGGAGAGCGGCTGTAAAGGGGGGAAGGAGGCGCGGCGGGGAGGGACCGAACGGCGCTCACCTACGGCGCACCCCGGCCCGCCCCCCGTCGTACCCCATCCCACTTTTCGGGCGCCTTTTTTTTTCGACTCCCGTTCTTCTCTCCTTCTTTGCTCCCCCTCCGCCTCCTCCGCCGCCCCTCCACGGTGGACCCTCTGTGGCGCAGGTTCTCTGCCCCCTTCGCTCTTCGATACCTTTCAATCACGCCCACTTTTTTTCGACCCCTTTTCCTCATCGCACCCCCGCCCCCCCTCCGCCCCACCCTATATCGTTTCCCCCCCACCCCTCCAGCGGCGCCACACGGAGTTTTTCCTCTTTTCCCTTTTTCCCGATTCCTCCCTCCCCTCTTCCTCCTCCGACGCTTCTGATCCTTTTTCTCCAGAGTCTCCCTCTTTTCGGCCCGAAAAACTCTGGTGCGACCGAAAAATGAGCCCCGCCACGCCCGATCGACCCACTTGCGAACAACATGTTGATAATTGCACCTTTCAACCAAAATCCCTCCTCCCGCACCATGAAACGTTGTACCGAGACACTCCCGCCATCCCCCTCACTCCTTATGCACCATGAAACCAATCGCCTCCCTCTTGAAGTTGGATCTCAACCAAGTTTCAAAACTTCTTCGGGATTTCAGAGAATGAAAGCTGATCTCATTCACACCGGATATTCTTATTTTTATGGATCGACCCACTTGCGAACGACGTGTTGATATTTGCACCTTTCAACCAAAATCCCTCCCTCCCTCCCTCCTCCCGCACCATGAAACGTTGCATCAAGACACTCCCTCCAGACCCCTCACTCACCATGAAACCAATCGCCTCCCTGTTGAAGTAGGGATTTTGTGGGTTATTTATTTTACTGAGCTGATCCGATAGGCAGAACAACGACGCGATATCCACACTCTTCCGGACTTGTGACACGTTTGTTCTGCCTATCGGATCAGCTCAGTAAATAAATAGGTAACCCACAAAATCCCAAATAATAACCCAAAAAATAACCCAAAATAATAACCCAAATAATAATAACCCAAATAACAATAATAATAACAATAACCAAATAATAATAACCCAAACCAAAATAATAACCCAAAAAAAAACCACAAAATAAATAGGTAACCCACACAATCCCAAATAAAACCACTGCTGCTTGGACCTTACGGCAGGTCAAATTACTGCAGTTCCGCCATCCTATCGTGGCCTCTTAAAGTTGCATCTCTACCAAGTTTCAACTCTTCTTCGGGATTTCAGAGAAAAAACTGATCTAATTCACACCGGATATCACCCAGCAACATGTTGCTGCAGAAAACGCAGCAACTCGATAATTGCACTTTTCAACCAAAATCCCCCCCCCCCCTCCCTCACCATGAAACGTTGTATCAAGACACTCTGGCCAGCCCCCTCACTCTCGATGCACCTGAAACCAATCGCTTGCATCTCAACTAAGTTTCAACACTTCTTCGGGGTTTCAGAGAAACAAAACTGATGGAACATCTCATTCACACCTAAAATGCCTATTGTTATGAATCGACCCACTTGCGAACAACATGTTGCAGAAAACGTAGCAACACGATAATTGCACCTTTAAACCAAAATACCTCTTGCCACCACGAAACATTGTATCAAGACACTCCCCCTCGCTACGGATGCACCATGAAACCACTCGCTCTCTCTCTTAGTTGCATCTCAACCAAGTTTCAACTCTACTTCGGACGAGCGAAGCGAGCCAACCACGTCGAACAAAGACTAAACGATTGAAGCGAGCTACCCATGTCGAATGCACCTGATCATAGCAACCCCTTGTTGTTGTTGTAAATTATAGACCTTTTGATTTCCACCGCTGCAACTTCAGATTGAGGGATTCCGTCATTACCGTTATTTTTCCATATTTTCCTTGAAAACTTCAACGATTTTGATGAAACTCAGTGGAATCACTCTTCTCCTCAAATAGCTAACTGTCACCACCTATAACTGTCACCACCTATAACTGTCACCACCTATAACTGTCACCACCTATAACTGTCACCACCTATAACTGTCACCACCTATAACTGTAACCACCTAACTGTCACCACCTGTCACCACCTAACTGTCACCACCTAACTATCACCACCTATAACTGTCACCACCTGTCACCGCCTCTCACCACCAAACTGTCACCACCTAACTGTCACCACCAAACTGTCACCACCAAACTGTCACCACCTGTCACCACCTAACTGTCACCACATCCGGGGGTGCAGGAGGCGAGTTTTTTCTAGTAAAATAGTAAAAAATATAAAAAATTAATTTTGCTTAAATTTACACTATTAAAAATTTCCGAGCTCGGGCGTTTTGAAAATTGCATCCCCTATTTTCACCCCTTAGAGATAGATTACTGACAGCAACGCCGAGCTTCGACGCACAACTAGAACCCGCAAATGGGACATATAATAATGCGCCGAATTGCATTAATTAACAGAAAAAATGTGTGCCGTTTAATACATCTTGATAGTATACGTCATACTTGGACTGAGGAGAAGATCGGTGAAAAGATTACCGAAAAACGGGTTGTGGTCGGGAGGGAAGGGGGAGGGGAGTGGAGGGGAGGGGGAATTCTACAGGAATATCACGCTTGTTCAATTTGGTTCCCCTTCTTATAAATTCAGTTTGTTCATTTATCTTGGAGGAAAATGGAAATGAAGGGGTTTCCACACGCTAAATCGGCGATGTGTAGATCGGAAAATTACGTGGCTGAGGCCGCCTGTTTATAGGATTGGTTGAAACCGGCGGTCACGCCAACGCGGGATTCGTTAGGCGATTATCAGTGTCACCTGATAGAATTCCGGTTCATATCAGTCCGGTTTTCGGGGAACTTTTCCTCCGCAGCGATCCGGACAGAAAATTCAAGTCAGGTGATAAAATTGACTTCATAAGCGATTCGAACGATATGGGGAATAATCATCAATTTTTTTAATTTTTTTTTTATATGAAAGATAATGGCTCAGAAGAAACAGTAATGAAGTCATAAGGCAAAAATAGTGCATCTGCAATTTTAGAAAATTTATTGAAATATTTATTATTGTAATGTGGCGCGGAAGTGACGTCGAAAACGGTGTCGTTCGTCATTGGCCAAACCCGTCCAAGATGACAACCTAACAAAACGCAACACAAAGCCCAACACTTTTCGGGCTCCTGATTAGTGAAAACAGAATTTACTTAATTATTTTTTTTTTCTTATTGTCTTGATTTATTGATTTGATTGATTGAATTGATTTATTATTTTATTAATATCCAAAATTATTCAAATTATTCCTATTCTCAATGCTCTTTCAGCGCATTCTTTTTCCGTTCAGTTCTTTTAGTGTGACGTATGAAAGGGTTTCTCAAGGGCCCTCGGAATGACGCCTGTTTTTCAAACAGTTAAAATTTATTCCAAGTTTTCTCCACGCCAGAACGATAAACTATTTTTTTCTTTATATTAACAGTATTATTCTATACCAAATAACAATAAAAGGCAGAAAAAATGTGATTTTCTCATACATGATAATTCTCCATTGTTGTGATAAATTTTAATTGCCTATCTATTAGGTATATTATGATTTTTCAAAGTTTTCCGTTTTTTCGACGATTTCTGTGAACACGGAATACGTCGAGAAAACGGTATACTTTGAAGAATTACCAACAATAAAGGCTACTGTGTTATTGTTGGTCTCATTCGAAGCAGAATTCTCAGGTTTTCACCTTTTTTTCTTTTATTCAAACCATTTTCGGGTGGTTCCAATCGTCAAAAACGTTGAGGTTTTTCGAGGTTTCGAGAGTAAATTTGCTATTTTATGTATTAGGAACATGAGGTATATTCGGAATCAGCTTCTAATTTCCTATAAGAATCCAGAGGTAAGTTCTTATTTTTGTACAAAAAACTGCCATCGGACGGAAATCCAGCCTGAAATGGGTGTTTATTTTACTTTACTCATTCGATTTGCAGATAATTTCAGCCCAACCTCAATAAAGACAATGTGGGCAGTGGCGAAAATAACGATTGTGCAAGAGTTTTTCTTTTCTCCACTCTTTTTGCTCTCAATTGTGACCGTTTTTTTTGCTCGTACCGAGTAGTTAAAATATGGGATTCGAAACAGCTTTGAAATAAATTGCTTGCTCAACGCTGACCCAGTCAAATGCCCTAGATAATATCGGACGGGGCGTTCGTGAGCCAAACCTGTAACTCTGAGTAACGAATCCGGCGAAGAGGGATCAGAGCCGCTCCACAACTCAAAGAGATATTCAAATTTCTTTTGTTGGGAACCCCAAGCCACTCGGTCTGACCAA
>JAEMON010000001.1:75992615-76005563 GCA_030264115.1 Lygus lineolaris | reverse complement strand
ACCAAATTTTCGGATTCAGCACCCCAATAAACGTATAGATCCTTGGAGAAAAATTCTTCAGGTATTTTTTCTCGGATTCACTACTCTGGGACACCTAATGACTGGACTATTTGGAACCGTTTTGGAAACCCTAGTTCAGAAGTAAAGTACCTAACATTACTCAAATTTTTATCAAATTGTTAGTTACTTGAGTAATCTGTGACGAGTATATCATTGGGTAAATTAAATAATGTCTTATTGACAAAAAAGGGTTAATTGGGACCAAATTAAGCCATTCATAGGTACTTGAAGGGACTCATTAATACTTGTACGTGATTTTCCTGACGAAAAGCTTCGACGATTTGTGGTACCGCCGACGACCCTCATGGCGCTGAGAAGGGTAAAGGATAACGCGTTCAAATGTTATCAGTCCACCCGTGATGGGCTCGCAAATAAAAGGACCGAGAGCTTGGCAGGGAAGATAAGACTCTCGAAGTGGATGGGTGACAAGTCAGTGCAGCCGAGATGATTGTGATCGCTGAGATTGACAAAAGAGGTAGAAACGCCGAGGATGAAGGGAGAACCCCTGCCAGGTAGAAAGGGACTTGAGATGAAATCCAAATATTGACCTCATTCAACATTATTACCCCTTCATAAACACTACCGAACCCCTTTATTCCGATCGGACTTCCAACATTCTTATACAAAGTAGCAACCCAAGGTTTGCAACCCTATCTCCAACCCAGGTCCCTTTTCTACAATAACATCACTCATATTTGAATATAAATAGCCGACACAATGATTTGTGTTGGGAATCAGATTTTGGAGAGCATCGGGAGTATCAGATTATTTACATGTGCTGGGAATGGGACCTCGGCTCTTCCGGAGGTCATTGTTACTCCCAAACAAAAGCTCTGAGTTTCGGGGTGAACCTGACTCGGGCTAATAGGGCACTTAGAATTTCAGATCCGTCTTCGCCCTAAGAACCGATAGGTACCGAATACTACACTTATAAGATTAGCACGCATATTTTTCGCCGGACAATAGGCTCAAAGTAGACTCCCATCCCTATACCGATCCGATCGCTGCACCCGAACGAATCTTAGGATTTATGGCTTATTAATATTCAAGCGGGTTTTCCATCGAATGTTGAAATGGTGAAGTAGGTACATTATAAATGCTTTTGTGAGGTACTGTGAAAAGGGTGCATTCGAAATTTATTACTCCCAATGATCAACAAACGATTTTTCTCGTTGTAGTACATAATGAGACATTCGATAAGCTGGAGAATAACGAATAACGCTGAAATTAGTCGTAGTTCGAAGTTACAATTTTCGTTATTTTGAATAATAACGTTTTAGGAGCAAGCCCAACTGCCCAAGCACTGATTCCGGCGTTGGGAGTAATTCATCAAGGAATACTGAATTATCATTACTTCTGAGTTTTCAAATAACAAATTATCAATGAGTAACTTGAATGGTTATTTTTTATTTTGTCATTTGAAAGATCTTACTGAAGGCTTTCCAAAAAGGTGCTATATGAGGGGTATCCGTCGATTCAAACTTATCGAAAATGGGTCTTGAAATTTTAACCTACCCCCCCCCCCCCCCCCCCCCCCCCCCCCCCCCCCCGCGCCTGCGGAACCTAAATGACTTCACGTGCTCCCTTTCTACCCGTTTTCTGGTCAAACCAAACGTAATTTCATGCTGAAAATTGGCACCAGGGGGTTTCAAAGGGCGCTGAATCACATTTTTGAGGTCAAAGATGCAAAATTCCTACCCATTTAAGTTCCCCATTGTTATGAATAGTCGTTCGTTATTAGTCAAAATAAATGAATATTTTCAGAGTTATTCGTCAATAATCAATTCCGGATAACGAATGATGATTCATTAAAGCTTTGAACAACGAATAAGATTGTTGGTATCAACAATCCGGTACCTATGCACTCTGGTGAGCAAACGTTTGAACACGCTTGATTTGACTTCTGTTCAAGAGGGGTACTAATGCACTCTGGTGAGCAAATGTTCAACTTCGAGCTGCTCCCTCGTTCTCAATCTGGTGAAACTACACCTTTGGAAATGTACACACATGTTGCACCTTTTTGGAAAGCTCTCACTGAGCAAGAAGTGAAACGTAACCATTTAGGTTTGGAAATTGTTTTATGGAGGCGTTAGGATGGGGACGCATTCTTTCGTGAGCGGGATTCACCCTACTGGAGCTAGTTGTTGAGAAGTACAGTTTTGGAATATTTCTTGTGATTCAAAGCCAAGTGATTTAGACTAGACAAGTACCCCATTTTCTGTAGGGGTTCCATTCTATCAGTTTGGAAATTGGCACTTCTTCAGCATTTCTGGACCTCCAAAGAGGGATTTTCCAGTACTATATACACATTGAACATGACACATGCGAGATGCTATTATACATGCTCGCATGCATAGCATGTGTGAGAGTGTTTGTCTTTTCTATCCTGCTGGGTCAAGTAACAGCCTCTTCATCACAGGTTGGAAGAACTCCTCCAAACATAAATTTCTTAATAGGTAACGCAATGGTCCTTTTCCAGAAAAAAAAACACGTTTGTTGCCATGAAAACTCACCGTTTCTTCACTTTGAAACAACTTATTTCTACTTTTGACCACATTTTCGAGTTCAGCGGTAAATTTTCTATACGGCAAATGCACATTCGTAATCGAAAATAGAATCCTAAGGACCGCAAATCCAGTTCAAGCATTGCAAATTTAAAAAAAATTAAGTTTCTGAAAATACTTGTACGTTAACTGCATTTCCAAACAACGTGCTGGAAGCTGTCAAATCTCGGGAAAACTTGCAAAGTTAATCAGCTTTCTAATGGTATGGTCAACTTTGCGATTCCTCATCGATTTCATGGAGAAATTAAAGTTTGAATGCGGAAAAACAGTAGGCACCTACAAAAATACGCTGTCTAGAACAGGTCTTGTCGGGATTTCTCAAGTGAGGCAAGAGTTGTCAAAGGTCGTCCTTGTTGATAAATAAAATCTCACAAATTTTCAAGTCGATAGAATTTTACTCACAATAACATCTTTAGTTTTCTTCACAACATGGCAGCGTTACCTTTGTTTTATTTTAACCTCCTCATTTTTTGTAACGAATTTCAGTAAAACTACCTCAGACGTACAACGAGGATTTCATTTTGCCCTTATATCCCTGAAATTATCAATCTGAATCATACCACTACAGCGGCAAACACGAAAAAAATTGAGAATCCGTTTGTTAATTTTCTGGTAAGCAATCGTATTTTTGTAGGTGCCTACTGTTTTTCCGCATTCAAACTTGAATTTCTCCATGAAATCGATAAGGAATCGCAAAGTTGATCATACCATTAGAAAGTTGATTAAATTTGGAAGTTTTCCTGTGATTTGACAGCTTCCAGCACGTTTTTTGGAAATGCAGTTAACGTACAGTACTTTTCAGAAACTTGATTTTTTTTAAAATTGTCAATGCTTCAACTGCAATTGCGGTCCTTAGGAGTTCGTTTTGATTATGAATGTGCATTAGGCGCATAGGAGTTTCAACGCTTAATCCTAAAATGTGGTCAAAAGTAGAAAAAAGTTGTTTCAAAGTGAAGAAACGTGGTTTTCTAATTTAAAAAAAACTTTAAAAATCATATCTTGGGAACGGATTGAGATAGAAAGGTGCGGGTCCCGTCGTTCTACTCCATTTTCAGTCTAGTTTTACCCCATTCTTTCTTTTACACCAAGTGGGATACACCCTGTATAAGGTAATATGCCGCAACTAACCAAGAAACAAGATTCTTCAGTCCTTGAAAGAACAGTCGTCAGGGACGAATTCCTCCTATCAACTTCCGTGCCTGTCCAGTCACCTGAAAACTCTGGAAGCACGGTAAGACCCCAGAGAACCAAGAAAAATCTTCGAAAATGATGTAAAACAACTTCCGATGCCCCTCATCCCAGAGGAAAAAAATTCTGAGGGTCTAAATCAGCATAAAACTGACAAAAATGACAAAAGTTTGGGTTAATACGGACGAGGAAAGTTGTTGTGAGAAGCCTCGCACCGGATGTGCCAGAAACTACCGACTCAAGTTTGATGGTATTTTCATGTCTTTCTTGATCGCTTCCTTTTTATCTCGATTTGTCATGATATAAACTGAGAGGATGCCTTCCTCTGTCGCCCTTGCATAACGCTGTGATCCAGACAACAGAGAACGATTATAAAGTAATTACTCGGGAATGATATATGGATTCTTAGAACCCTTCAAACTGTTACCCAACGCTCAAGTATGATTCTTTGAGATCGCACGTAATCGAGACCAGCAATTTGCAGGATTAGGTAAAAGATTAAAAGGTTGAACGATATGAGACCCCCCTCTGTTTGCCGAGCTTCATTTCTGTTCGTTTACACAAGATCTTTTACACCCATAATAATATGGGTAACGTCTTGGAATATTCCTGTTCCCAACGCCAGCCGCGGAGAATGAGTAATGTGGACTAATGGTTTAATCTCGATAATTCCAAGTTGGGTCATTTACGTCTCGTCACTCAATTTGTTACTAAACAGGAACATCGTAGATGCATGTGATGTTGCATGTGCTCACTTCATCGATCTTAGTGGAACATTTCGCCTGACATAAAGTCTCGCAACAAACAAAAACTTTTATTTATTAGGTACTTTTTATTTACGAAAAATAAAAAAACTGCTTTACCTTCAAGGTTTTGTGGATGCTGAAACCGTATCTGAAGTCAAAATTGGTTCAGCACCATTCAAGTTTCAGAGATCGAGAGATTAATTGGGTAATTCAAACAATTCGGACCTTATTGGAGACAATGTTTTGATGCATAATTCTCCTACATTTCCGATAAAATAATTGCAAGTGAAACGTGTTTATCATTATATCAACTGGTCTAATTAGTTGTTTAATTAGACAGCTTACTTTAATTCTTCTAATAGGGCGTCCTACTTAGAGTCTGATTCAATTTTCCATTGTAACTTCGTCCCACTTGGCTGATGTCCTGAAGAGACCTTTTTCAATTCTCATCAGAAACCAATCGAAAGGAAGAAGCCGACGTTGGGCTCCAGGAAATATATTTTGAATGATATCAATACGAGAGGTGCGCCAGGATTGATCCATGGTGACCAGACGTCCAGCTTTGGAAGGACGTGTGCACTCAGGACCTCTGGCTTTGAGGACCCACTTGAAAAATTAATGTACATATTATATTAGGTGTAGATAGATAGTAAATAAGAATTGAAAACTAGCTAAGAATCAAGTTGAATGTATGTTATGGCGGTCAAGGGCTGATGAGCGGCGGTCTTTTGTGGAAGTGGAATATTCCTTGTCTGGGTCGTAATAGTACTGGTAGATGATTTTGTCTGCACAGGAGTAGAAGAGTTAATTCGTGAAGGGTCATGTGAAGGTTGAGGGCGGACATCTAGCGGATTCCCTGTAGAACTAGAAGTGTTGCCAGGTGTCCCTAGGAGCGCTGTTCGAGGGTCACAGGAAGGTCGTTGAGAGACCTCTGGCGGATTCCTGATGGGACTAGGAGTGTGATCAGGGATCCACGGGATTGCAGCTGATACTGAGGTTGAAGGTTCTGAATGTAGGTCATAAGAAGGTCGCATACCGGCCTCTAGCAAATTTTGGGTTGCACTTGTGTTGTAGCCTGGAGTCTGCGGGAGCTCAGCAACGCTAGCACATATGTCCTTAGGTTGACCTCGTATGTTATTGCAAGGGAGACTCATTGAGGGGGCTGAAAAGAGGGCAGAAAATACACCTCGCTATATACCAACAGGGATTCCTAAAAGAAACCAGTGATCGAGGAGGTCCCTACATGTGATGGGAAACCTGGCGGACGTCAAAATTGTGGGTTCTGGGCAGGGTTCCTGAAAAGGAACAGTCCCCCACGAGTGACCACCAACAGGTGAGGATGTCGGTATTTTGGATAGGTAGTCCTTAATGAGTTCCCTGACGTCCAGATCGCTGGTCATTGCGTCCTCGAAGTCCATCGGAGACAGTGAGTGTGTGGGCACTCGGGTTGGGCCTGGAGGGGTAGTCTGGTCACTCTCGTAGTCGTCGAGGTGCTGCTGCATGTAGATCTGTTCTTGAAGAGCTTCCACATTCATCTTCTGACCGAAGAGAGTACTGCCGACTGCAATACTGGGAGTCCAAGGCCGGGTGATCACCTCCTGGCAGCCAACCACCTTTGCAGAGAATGCGACAGGTAGGTAGTTGGGACTGAAGCTCGATCCTTCTTATTTCTTGTACTGAAACGGAAAATGATTAGTGGTGAATTCCCTTCCTCCAGGAAAATTATGGGCACGATTGGATTTAAAGTTTGGCGCATGGACAGTGGCTACTACTCATTCCAACTTTCCAATACACCAACTGATTTTTCAAATGGTTTGGAAAATGGATATTTTCTTTAAATATGAGTTCACACTTACTTAATGAGTGTTCATTTACACTCTTGCTTTATGAGTTCTGGCAGATGATGGTGGTCGTTACTAAGTTGAAATTAACAAAGATTTTGAAAATATATATGATCTAGAATTCCGTAATGTGAGGAACGGAAAGTCAAAATTCGTGTGAAACAACCGTCTTTTGATACACAACTTCGAATAAATTAAAAGTACCATGGGTGAACTCCATGTTTTTGCTGTCTTCTCCCTTTTATGTGAAGTTTCATCCGATTTGACTTTTCGGGCTTATCCGGAACCACCGAGATTGCCAATACATTCTTCATATTTGCGAATGATTATTTATCAAAATCTTGGAATGGAGGTAAAATGAAATCGAGTTCATTCCTCGTTTAGACGAGTCCATTAATATACTTCGGTTCATATTCAACTGCCAGAGGCATATATACTCGTAAATTCATTTACGTAAGATTTTTCTTGAAACTAGAAAATTTCGTAAATTGATTTATTAATTAAAAACAGTTATTACACATATTTTTAAGCAGTTTATATAGATAGCACTTACGGCCAGATTTCCATTAATTTACGCTGTGGCCTATAGGTCACTGTGACCTTTCCAGGCCTTTTCGCAGTTTTTTCTGTGATTACATGTTAGACCGAAACTCCTCGTGCAAGTCCTAATAGTTTCTTACACTTTCTTACCTTAAATTATTCTAACAGTAATTAGAAGGTAATTATAGATACTTATTGTTTTTTTTTTTGAAGGGTGATTGCAATGTTGAGGTAATTTCTACGGGTAGATCACGTTCTAAAAGCTGCCTAGTTTCAATTTTGAAAATCACTATTGATTTCGCTGGTTTAACTGCATATGGTAGCTGTTCAAAAAGTGTCGGAGCCAGCCAAGGTAGTTGCCTTGTGTAGAAATCATTGAACGGCCGTGGTTTTCTAGAATAGCTGAATGGTTTGCTATCGTTGGCCTCGTACTGACATATTGATGCCTTTTATTTTCATAAGAATTCTAGCAGAGTCCATAGCAGGAAACACTACCACAAATATTGGTTCGTTACAATCAATTTGGTCTGTCGACAGGATTTATTGTCTCGGAAGAACAGAAAAGATGTTTTTTGAACAATATATACAACAGGAACACAAACAAGACCCACGCTAAAGCAGTAGGCGGGCCAGCTCAAATCAAAGAAGATAATTTTTTCTCTTTTTTGAAGTTTTTAAAAAGATACAAAAGAGTAAATATCATCATCTTTGGGAAATCCGGTAGGTTGTAAAAGGGCAGGTGTTGATATGGGGCTGATAGCCCACTTCCTTCTGTTATCTGGAGGCTCCGAGTATATGACTCTTCACTTTCCGGGAATAAAAAGTGCCCGAAAACAACCAAAGATAGAGGCTGGAGTATTCAAATATTTGACGATGGCGTCTGAAAGTCTTTACCGATTATTCATTGTTATAGTTGCTTTACTTGATGGTGGAAAGTGGTATTGTGTCGAAATTTCATTGTATGGAGTCATCACCCTTTCTCCCGCCATCTTGCTAGTCCCTTAGGAAATGACAAATAGACGGTCACGGTACCTACCGTGAACTGTGATTTTTTAGTAACAACTGACACAAGTTCGGAGGGCATTTGGTAAAAAAAACCTCCGAAAGTCGATGTCATAGGTCCGCGGCACTATTAGGCACCGCTTAATAACAATGGACCGAAATTAATGAAATTTGGTCCCATTTAGAGGTCAGTTGAGCCCGCAAGGTTGGCGTTACTGTCAGTCATACCCAAGGAGTAGATAATAGAGGACGGCATTTTGAAATAGCCCTACCTCACAAAAATGTAAGCATTTACCTATACAGCGAGCATGACCGAATTTTCAAAGAATAATTTTAATCGGTTTTGTGGGTGGTTCGTATAGGAACTTTTAGCGTAATGTGATAATTTGCGCCGAAAAACCTCAAAAACACGTTTTTGGACCCTTAGTTTTCAAAATTTGACCCCTTGGAGTACTCCAAAAATTCCGGCCAACGAACCCATCCTTTCTTTTGTTATTATTGACATTTTGAAATTTTCTGGATTTTTTTTAAAATCGATTCCAGGATCAGATATTGTCTGAAGACACATATATAGAGATATACTATACATACATCTATATGAGTGATGAGTGAACTTCAGGAATCGTTTTAGAATGGTCTGAAACGGATTTCCAAGGAGAACATTTTCAAAAATTGGCATTATTTAAATGTTGAAGCCATTGCAATAGCTGATTTCCCTCGAAAACTCGCTAAAAGAGTATGGTTGTTCGAGTTTTTTAATTTTTAAATAAGCAGTTTCCGGTTTTTTGAATGGAATGAGCCCACTCGGAGTAGGTCTTAGACCTACCGTTCGTTCAAGACCAATTTTGTCACCAATACTTTGGGGTCTATTTGAGCCCCGTGTCTTAAAGTTCCTGTATGACCAAGCGTTCGCTTGCCGCAAGAACGTGGGAGTAAAAGTTCCATTCATGCAGCGAATTTTCAAAAAATAATTTTAACCGATTTGGTGGGTGATTCTTATAGGAAACTCCACGCTGATTCTGAATATAACATAATATATATTTCTATGTCTAAGATACCTAGTAATTTACACCAAAAACCTCAAAAAACGAGTTTTTCACTGATTTTTGACTCTAAATTGTCAATTGGGCTCTGAGATCAGTTTTGTAACCAACAAAGAAAACGGTGATTTACTCATAAGGGTTCTTTACAAACTGTTGTGTAACGATTTGGAGCGTTTTTCCTCGGCACTGGGTTTCTAATTGCCGTCTTGTTGCATGATGGGAAGAAGAACCTTCCTCTGAGTAAGCCTTCGAGAGTATCAGGCCAAACAGTGAAGATGCTTTAGAGTACTTCCAATACTTTGAGAATTATCGCCAATGAGTTTAGTTCAGGAAGAGGCGATGAGGGGTTTGGGCCGACGTGGGCGAGAGGTAAATTGGATGTTACAACTTTTGGTGTGATGATGGTGTGTGTGGGGGGGAGGGGGGGAGGGGGGACAACGTAAGTAAGGCGACAGGTGCTTCCTCGTACATCTGGGCCCTGCAGGGTTCCTCAGACAGTCGCGCCTTTTTCGAATCATCGTTTCGACTTTCTTCATCCACTTCAACAGTCCCGAACCGTACCTAAAGGATTCGAGGACTTAAAGGAAATTTCACGCTGAACATGAATTTACCATACATATTAAGGGTCCTTGAATGGTCTTACGCCACTTCTCTTTTTTCCCTTTTTTCGCTTACAACTATTGAGAGTTTTTGCGCTAAAAATCCCTCGAAATAAACGTTGTAGGGATCTGAATTCAGTTTCAATTGAGACCAACCGCAGCTCTTTTACAGATTTCAAATTAGTGTGCTGTTTTGATCTTTAAATAAATTTCAATGATTTTATCCATTATCTTCCTAAGTCGAAAAATCAACGTATGCCCACGGTAGGTACCAGTTAAGTGTATTTTGACCTTTCAATCTTTCATAGTTTTTGAATGATCTGGAACAGATTTCCACGAAAGAAAATTCTCAAAATTTTTCGTAACTAAAATTTTGAAGCCGTTGCAATAGCTGAATTTTCTTCGAAAATTCGCTTACATTGACTATCTTCTTAGTTTATTAAAATAATAAGTTAGATCAAGTGATGACACAATTTAACCAGATTTTGTTTTCCTGATGACGGGTTTCTCTCGTGGTCGTTTCTCTAGTGGTGAATGTTATACATAACTATAAGCTTAATATTCAAATACCTTGTTTCATATACCTTGTTGTACACCTTTCTGTTTCATTCCAACTCACTTCTGAAGATAAACTTGGAAAATTGACCAGATGGACTATGGCGGAATAAGTGTATGTGTAATGTAAGAAACCGTGGTATTCGTTCGGGATGAGCATTGATAATTCTTCCATCCTCGAATTACTATTTCGCAGATACCATCGTTCGCTCCGTGCACTTCAATCCTAATTATTACGTTCGCGTTTCCCCCCTGACTACACAATTCCAAGTAATCCAATGAGTACATTTTGCAATCCCGCGAGGGTGCCCTTGTATCTGGTGCCAATTTCGATCCCGTAGCGCGAAACCCACCACCTTTCCCAGAGCGATAACGCTGATCGCGATATTCCTTTAATAAATCATGGGGATCGCGAAGAGAGGAAAAAAAGAGAGAAAATTACCTCGCGACCTTTTGCTTCATCTAGCTTTTGCATTAGTAAACATTGGGAGCAGGGAGCGATCCTCATCCGCGATGTCCTTGGCCGCGGCGGTGAATCAACTTGGAAATGACCTTCCTCTTCTAACCCTTGACCAATCTTTCCGGGCCTAACTTTGCGTATCTGGCAGTTAGAATTGAATTATGCCATTTCCTGATGATCCTGAAGAACAAAAGATCCTGATTCTGCCTTCTGATTTCCTAGTCTTTTTGTCTTTTTCTTCGGAAATTCTCCTTGAGCGTCGGTTCGGCGTCATCAAAGGGGCTATTTATCATTGACGCTGTTCCGCGAATGCCAAATTTGGCACAACTCCATTTACCCAGGATGCAACAAAATGTCTGGCCGTATTTTAGTATTTTGGAGACTAGGCGCAATACACCGCCGCAATATACTAGTGGCTCTTCAGGCCACTTCCATGATCATCTGATATCGTCATGAACCTTCAGCTCCTATCGTTCGGAACCGTATTCTGGTCAAACGAGACGTAATTTCAAGCTGATAATTGGCATCAGGAGGTTTTTAAAAGGGCGCTAAATCAAAATGGTTCAAAATTCAAAATTCCTATCTATGCAAGATACGGTCGTACATATTACTGTAGTTAACTATTGATAGTAACTTTTACACCTTGACAGAAAATGTACGTCATAATGACCGACTTCCTGTCCTGTGGGCGGATCATATTATTATTTATGGAAAAAAACCAAAAAAAAAAACAAAAAAAAACGATAATGTCGATAACTTTGATATCTTTGGAACTGAAGTCATTACTCTTATTATATGTTGACCAAAAGTCACAGTTTCAACTCAATAATACAAGTGAAACGTTTCGGTGATGCAGTAGGTAGGATTAAATGAGCGAGATTTCTATAAAACCCGATTTTCAACCTACGATGTCTGTTAAGAAATATTTGATAGACGTTTGAACGGATTCGAAATGCACCTTGGATAATGCTCCGTATATTTCACAAAAAACGTAAAAAGAAGCAATTTTTGAGATTTTAAAATCCAACGAAAATTTGCCAACGAACTCACTCATCCGTTCGATATAATTTACAATTCGGTAGCATTTTTTGGTTAGCTCGATGTTATGGTAAGATTATAAATCAGATAGCAGATAGCTTTGTTGTCCAAAACCTTTATTTTTTCTTGCAAACCGCTGGTCGTACAGGTTCCTATTTTAATCATGCTTTAATTTCCTACAACGTTCAATTGCCATGAACCCATTCAAAAAAGTTGAAAAGTTGGATTTTTGTGGGAACAAAAAAACCATTAAGGGGCCAAGTTTTCAGGTTTTCCAATTCCTCTCTGCCAATTTTTGGGCTATTTTGATGCGGTTTGAGGCATTCTTCTCATTATTCAATTCCCTTGGGGGATCAGCTGTTTTCAATTTGATTTTCGTAATTTTGAATTTTTCTCGTCCTTCCACAAAAATCAAATTGGCATAAAGGCACCTCATCCCCCTAGAGAATGATAGAATAGGAAGAATGCCGCCAACCGCTTCAAAATGTAATTAAAATTGGCTATGAAGAGGGAAAAACTGGGCAACGATAGAATGATGAGGGGAGGGGGCTGTTAAATAATTTTATAGAAAGAGTTCCTTTAAACTCTTCGGTAGCCGAGGTTAGGGATTTTTTTTAGCGAATTTTCGAAGAAAATGAAGCTGTTGCAATGGCTTCAAAATTTTAGTAATGCAAATTTTTGAAAATTTTCTTCATGGAAATCCGTTTCAGACCATTCTAAAACGATGCCTGAAATTTAACACTTTTTCATATGTATTCAATCCAGACGATACCTGAAAATGAAAAATGTCAATAATACCTATCAAAAGAAAGGATGAGTTCGTTGGCCAGAATTTTTTGAGTACTCCAAGGGGTAACATTTTGAAAATTTAGAGTCAAAAATCCCAAAAAACGTGTTTTTTTTGAGGTTTTTGGTGTAAATTACCATCTTAAACACATAAACTTATATTCGGGATCAGCGTGAAATTTCCCATAATAATCACCGACCAAATCGGTTAAAATTATTTTTTGAAAATTCGCTCATCAACTCATGCTGCATGAATGGAACTTTTTTAGGACATTTTGGGCTTATTATTATTAGACCACTATCATTATTATTAGACCATTATTGCATTGTATATTACTTCATAATTTGTACGGATGATTTGGATAATGAATAATGTTGTTCATTTTTTAAGGTAGACTTTTGGTGATTCACTTTTTTAACGATATCGACTTTACCAACATTCGCAAACAAACAGTTGTTTTGCCGGATGAAGAGCGTTCTATGAGAAGCACTGATCTGGATCGCATGATCGGTTGGTGGGGGGGGG
>JAEMON010000001.1:75961086-75972584 GCA_030264115.1 Lygus lineolaris | reverse complement strand
CCAAAGGTTCATTATTGAAAATAATAAACCAAAAGCATCTTGTGCGAGGCTTCACCCTACTTTCCTCACCCGTAAAAACCTGGAAAATGGCTATTTTAGCGGATTTTAAAGCTGATTTCGGCTCTCAATCTATTTTTGTGGGAATGAGGGGTATTGGAACTTGTTTTTGCCTGTTGGAAGAGTAAGTCCTGTGAATTTCATCAAAATCGTTAGAGCAGTTTTGGAGAAAAACTAAAAAATGGGCTAAAAACGACGTTTTTCACATATTTAGAAATTTTTCTCCCCCTAATAATTGAGCTGGAGGGCTGAAATTCTTAGGGTATCATCCCCAGACATGTAGAAACCAATCCTCGAAATCGGATTTTTTAAAATCATTTTCGTAGGGGCTGCAATCGTGTTCATCCACATACCATACGGACTTACATAAACGTTTCCAAAACGTGGAGAAAATTGATCAGATGTCGATTAGGACCAGTTAAAGGAGGTGTTTCAGAAACTGGGTTTCCTGCTGATCGCAATACTTTCCTTTCACCTTCAGGTGGGCTGAGGAAAGTAAAAAAATGAGGTTAAGTTGGAGGCTAACCACGTCGTTACTACGGATGCTAGAAATATGTTCTTTTTTCTGTTATTCAATAAAATATTTCTGCAAATACTCCCGAAAAGTTAAAACAATCTGAGCATTAATTTCGATGAAAATGTACAAAGTGCTCCAAATTTGGTAGTAACGGCTATCGCGCATAGTAATGTAGCTAATTTCAACCACCACATCTACGCTTTTCTTTTTTTCTACTAGAGCTAGTGAGGCCAATTTTAGGTTGGTAACGATATCACTCACGAGCACACAACCAATTTTAGATATTGGAAACAGCTGGTGAGCCCATGATCACAGATGATGCTAAGCTGAAGCGCTTCATCTACCTAGAAAACACTAAGGAAGATTATTCTCACAGGACATTTTTAGCTGCTTCCGAATATACCAAATGTCCCTACATTCAAAATGTTAATTTTCACCCAAAACCTCAAAAACATTTTTTAAAGCGATTTTTGACCGTAAATTGTCAAAATGTGACCCTTAGGAGTTCACCAACCATTCTGGCCAACGAAATCATCATTCCTTTCGATAATTTGACATTTTTTTAAATCGATCCTAGGGTCAGATATCGTCTAAAGTGGCTCATCAAAATATTCAGGGGTCCACTTATTTGTAAAAAAAAAAAAGGCATTTTCGTGCACGAACACATGCGCTAACTTGTCTTTTTCGAATAGTAATCCCTAATTTTTATTCTATATTCGAATTCTACGTGAATTCATGAAACAATCGCCTTTCACTCGAACTTCGGGGTTGGCCTAGAACCTACGCTAAAGTTGGAAAACCATATTTTTGTAGATCATTCAATTACCTTATGTATTACATGATTTCCGAGGTATTTTGTCAAGTTGAATCACGTGCTGATGCTCATTTTTCGAATTTTCAAATTACATGTGGGAATTGAATAATTGACAAAAATATGTTTTCGCCCATAATTGGATCATATTTTGGCCAACCCAAAAATTCGAGTAATGGGGTAATTTTTGTGAAATTTTACGTAAAATTCGAATATGAAATTAAAGCTAGGGGTTACTAAATAGTAAAAAAAAGTTCGCGCACCTACCAAACGCTGAGCACATTCTCTCGTTCACGGAAATACCATTTTTGAAATATACGCGGAAAAATAAGGGGATTACATGTAACTGTTCCTCCCATTTTCAATACGTAGAGGAGGATGATATTCTTAACGGGAGTCTAAGGTGAACCACCTTGTGTATGAAAAAGTATTGAACTTTAGGAATCGATTCAGAATGGTCCGAAACGGATTTCCATAGAGAAAATATTCGGAAATGTTCTTACCAAAAACGTTGGGCCCGTTGCGTTAGCTTCATTTTTTTGAAAAGTCGCTAAAACATTAGCTGCCATCCCATTGTGCGACTGAAGACTGAAGGACGTCTTAAAAATCATACCTTTGCGGTAAACGTACTCCTTCCGATATTCTACCTCCCAGCCACAACATTCACCGTGACTGAGTGACAATATTTATGTGCTTCTCAAGAATTATGAGGCACTTGATAACTGTCGTGAATATTGACGAGCTGCAAATGAGCGTCAATTGATCGTGGAGTAATTGGCCATCGAGGCTCGAGCTGATTACGTCCTGTATTGGTGACTCAAGAGCCATCGATGCTTTATGTCTTGTTTGTGCAAATATTATATAGGTGAAAAGTGTTAAGTTATTCTCAAGCGCCATCCTTCACACAACACATGTTCTATTAGCCTAAACACTGATCAGAAAAGCCACCGTACATACGGTAATTTTCTGCTTCACAATTTCAATTAGTTGCCGCTGGAAAATAACTGTAGGATGAAACCTAACCAACCGAAAATTCCGATACCGATCTTTCAACTAATTGGAAAACCACATACTGCAAGCACTTATAGATAGGTGGTAGAAGCCCGTATAAATTGCGATTCCACAATTAATGCAAGAACCTGTTGAAAACCGCAGTTTCTGCTGGTTCATTAACTCTGGTCGCACCTCCACATTGATTATGCTTTGAGTGCATATAAATCAATCCAACTTTTTACTTTCCTTAACTTGACCGGAAGGGTAAAGGGAAAGTATAGCAATCGGTCTGAAATAAAATTTCTGGTATTCAGCCAAGAAATAGGTTTATACTCTGAATAAAACCGTATCTTTACGTTTCAGAAAAATGTATGTGTAATTGTTTGTGTGTGCTAGACCCCAAACAACATGGCTTCGAAATATATTTTTGTTTCAGTTGTTTAGGGTAGTATGCCTACTGTTTAAATCACAATGGGGATTCGCGGCGATGTTTTCAATTTTTTTCTCAAAAATGCGACGTGGGAGAATAACGAAAATCATAATAAACCGCCAGAAATTGCTTTCCCAGAAATATGGGAATTTATTGAAGATGCCATGTAAAAAAAAAAAAAAAAAAATTGTTGAAGGCGGGACCAGATGTAAGGAGGCGGCCACGTTGTGACGTATTCACCGGACAGTAAAAAGGGTTGCCAACCGTACAAATGTCGCCACTTCAAGACCACTCTTGACTTTCCGCAGCATCGCTATTGCATAAAATTAGTGATTGATGCACAATAATAAATGCAAACGGGTCAAATCTTGGAGTGACGCGAACGTTACACTGAACATTATAGATCAGAGTTGCCATCAAGAGTTTCTCACCTAAATCCGGAAAGAAATCCCTTGGATACTTTACTTATGACGTGTGAAATATCCATGACGCCCCTTGTGACGGACCCACTGAACATCGGCATGCCCTCAATTGTCACCCCTTCATTCGAAACCGGTATCGTCGTTCTCTCGTACAGTAAATTGTTTTATTGGATTTCGATATCGGTATACGTTAGTTTCTAAGTAGCCATAATACAATTATTTGAAAATGACTTTAAAAATCGAAAATGAGGCAGCTATTAAAATATCCAATCAAACCCGCCCTACAGCCTAGAGTGTCTCAAAGTTAAGTGGCTATGATTTCCTATCCTCCCCTACATTTTTAAATCCATTTTCTAGTGTGCCTGGATTATTTGAATCATCTCACAACGTTTAGAGGAAACAAATTTGAAAAAGAAGAAGATGAAATGTCACGGGCACCATAATGGTCTTTTAAACTTTGCCAAAATCCATTAAAAATGTTACTTTTTGCTTCCTTACTACCGATGGTAGGAAGCTATGTTTCCATGCCTGAAGTAAAAAAAATTCCGTGTCTGTCTGTTTGTTAGACTGGTGCCAGGGCTTCGTCTTGTTGACCTCAAGTGGTATACATACTATGTACTACCTATACACTTCACATTTTTAAACCCCAACATCCAAAATTTGCTATTAGGTTCGAAGCCAAGAGACGGAATTCAGGATGTAAGAGCCACAATGTGTGATTTAACACGTATCTACTGTATATACTTGTACCTACCAAGTATTTGCAGTTGGGACTGGCTGAGCCCATGCGTTATGGTTCCACGCTAGTGGGTCCCGTTACGCATCTGTGAGCAATTGAATTGATAATTAGTCCCTCTAATTGCTAAAGGAAATGGCAACCTTGAACGGCTCCCCAGCTAGAACACCGTCCGTCTCCAACCGACCACGCTCAATCGGTTTTTAATATTACCCGCCTCCCTAAACCTTCCATCTCATAGTCATCTCCCAACTCCGAATTACCATAAGCTTTTTCTTCCATTATTCTACGAACCATTGAATCCATGCTCTGTTCAACAAGCAACTATAAACCTACTCCAGGGAAACCATACATAGTTCGAGCTTCTACGGGGTAATGAACTTCTCATTGTCTTCTACCATTGGCTACGTACCTAACTCCGACCACCAACCACACTTCTTAGCGAGTACCTGCCCTTTCATCACGAAAAAAAAAAAAAAAAAATTTATTGCCTTGGCCCCAGTGTTATATTAAGAATTTCCATTCCTGAAGTCAACTTATACCTTTCTCTCACAAATTTTTAATATTTATTTTACTACTGTTTAAAACTCACTTGATTTTTGACCATCCGTAACTTAATACGTTTTGTAATCCTTCACTAATTACGACCTCACTCCTATGTATACCTTTTTGCACGATATTCCTCAAAAATAAAGGATTTTCAAACAGACCATTATGTAAAACTATTTGACAGTTGGTAGCAATAATTGATCGTCTGTAAGATCCATTGCAGCCAACATAAATTTTCGCCACTTTCATGGCTTTGTGGCGCTATGCGCAATCTGTAGATGGCAATCAAAACTATTATAGGTATTTCTTTTCTACTTTCTCATTCAAGTTGTATTAATTTGTACTTATAATGTATTTATAGGAAATCATATTGTGACTTCCAACAATTGAAAACATAGGGGTGAACTTATATTTCGAATCACATTTCAGTGAGAAAAACGATCGATCCCGTTGTGCAATGTCACCTGTGAACATTTAAGTCGGATATTATGTACCTAGTTACCTCAGAATCCACTGAGGTACCTAAGCCTTCATCCCTTTAATTGCAATACCTACTTGCCGCTAAGTCTACATTTGGTCTCTGGATCCAGTTGGCGCCGTCAAGTCTTCAACTTCAAGGATCCTGCTCCACGAAAATTCACCACTGTCTGTTTTGTTCAATGATGTATTCAACCTTTGTCGTTTCCGTTCGCTCTTTGCGAATAAATATCAGATGTACTGTTCAGACATCAAATTCGCTGTAACAATGGTGTAGCAGAGCCCTGGCTATCTGGTAAGTCTGTTTACATTAAGTAAATCATTTTCTTACCTTTGGAAAAATAGAGCCTTCACCTCTAAGACAACATTTGCAAAACATGAACATGAATATATCCACACGTTTTATATGTAGCTCAAAAAATAAAAAAGTTCTATTCATGCAGCATGAGTTGATGAGCGAATTTTCAAAGAATAATTTTAACCGCTTTGGTGGGTGATTCTTATATTAAATTCCACGCTGATTCCGAATATACCATAATGTTCCTATGTTTGAGATAGTACTTCACATCAAAAACCTTTAAAAAAGTTTTTTTTAGCGATTTTTTACTCTAAAATTTCAAGATTTGACCTCTTGGAGTACTCCAAAAATTCTGGCCAACAAACTCATCCTTTCTTTTGATGTTATTGACATTTTAAATTTTTTTTGATTTTTTATCCCGATTTCGAAAGTGTTAAATTTTAGGAATCGTTTTAGAAATGTCTGAAACGGATTTCCGTTGAGAAAATCTTCATAAATTTGCATTACTAAAATTTTGAAGCCATTGCAATAGCTTCATTTTCTTCGAAAATTTGCTAAAAGATATGAAAATTCGGACGTCTAAGTACTTGATGCCATCTGCCCATTTTTTCCAAATTTGTAAGTATCAAGTAGGAACTTTCGTGGTGTGGAATGTAATGGTTGTATTACAGGAATTCAAACATGGTACTAGATTAGACTATATTATGTGCGTCGTGATGGTTTTTCCACTTGGTCATCGAAGGAGGAAAAAAAGAAGACTCACCTCTCTGAACTGAAAGGAAGGAAGTCGTTACTGAAGGTGGAATCGATTGGGAAACGATAGTTATCAACACATAACTTTCCATGATCCCAAGGTTTCCATCGTGGGATTTACTAACTATCTATTTAGTAATCACACAGTTTCATCTATCTCGTATTAGGTAGGGATGACATACTGAAAAAATGTGTGCCTAATAAAAATTTCTATTTCGGGGCTTGAAAGAGTAAGCCTCAGTGAAGAAGTTCCAGTCATGCAGGCATGAGTTGTTGAGCGAATTTTCAAAGAATCATTTTAACCGATTTGGTGGGTGATTCTTTTAGGAAATTTTGCGCTGATGCCGAATATACCATATTTAAGAGGTTATTTCTGTTGAAGATGCTAATTTACACCGAAAACCTAAAAAAAAAAAAAACACGTTCTTAGGGATTTTTTACCCTTACTTCTCAAAATATGACCCCTCAGGGTACTCCGAAAATTCTGGCCGGTAGTGATTAGGGACCTTCTGAGGGCTAACCCACACAATCACTAAACATTTGATCAAAATCGGATCATAATTTCGCTTAGTTTTGCCTGGTTGAAGGAAGTAACCACCGAAAGATAGACCGGCATACAGACAGACACGAAACCAAAATTATTCAGAGAGCTTTGAACCGTAAAAAGGAAGCTAAAATTTTGATTTTGGTGGACAACATTTTTTCTCTCTCGACTTCTTGCACGATAATGAAGCTTCCCTACCTTCGGTAGTGAGGAAGCAAAAACTCAGGTCTACCTTCGTCTGTATAGATGAGAGAGGTCGCAAGGCTTGGGTGGATATCAAGATACTGATCTGCCCACTTGGTGATCTTTCCTCTCTGCATGGGGATGAGTGCTCACCTTCCTTGTTTACCTCATAGAAGGCAGACATTGGTTCGTAGTTGATTCGCACCGCCCTGCGATCTTCTGGAGGTGATCATGAACTGAGAGCAAGTTCTGAGGTGCTTGAATGAACTCCCGCTCCGACTCAACAGCCCGACTTGACTGCCCTTTTCAACGTCACTTTCCCGCCCTATTTTTATAAAATTACAGATACACTATTTGTGCCCTACGACTTCAATACTGTTTCTTCTAATCCATTACCTTTTAGAAAAACAAATTGATGATAATTTCCCACTTGGGTCGAATAATACCTAATAATAATAAATTTATTGTCCTCTTTGTATTTTACGATTTATAACAATTATACAATTGAATAATAATAAAATTAAAACATAACTTAAAGTGTCCAATAATTTATAATATATATATTTTTTAGAAAACAATATTTTATCGCAAGTACTTCGGACTGTTTTTTTTTCAGTTGCATTAACACGGATTTTGGGCGCAACAGTGGTGGTATTGGAGACTTCTTTCTTTCCGCCATTCCGATAGGTCTTCTAGCACCGCTATTGTCACGTGTATCTACCGATTTTCTTGCATTTACGGTCAGCGTATTGGCATCTATCCACTTCTCGATTGTTCGAAAGTCTGTTTCAGCGTTCTAGTAAGCTTCTCGCCAGTCTTTCCCCGAGTTAACCAGAGCGAAGAAGTGGAGTTTACCTTCGTATTTTTGTATTGCTAAACTGTTTATGTATATCCTCGTGTACATCCTGCAGCTGTCCAGCACTGGTGGTGTTTTCATCATCCACACCAGGTCTTTTGTGGAAGAGTTGGTGACCTCTCCTACCAGAGACTTTCCATGTTGTTTATTCAGGCTTCATGACAGGAAATAACAATCATTGTACGATCAATTGAAACCGAAACTCCACACCAACTGCTGTTATGACGAACGGAGTGAGTACGAATAAAACGAAGAGTTTCATAGGCTATAGGAGCAAGTCGGACAAAGCCCCGCTGTACCTATTGTTATTTTTTATCCTCCGAAGCGCGGCCGATGCGCCTCAATAATATCGCGTGCGGGATCCCCCTCTCCGTGGCCTCCGACACGGGGACTTGTTATTCTAAGTGAACCTATTCAAAAAACCAAGAGTGAAGGATCACCGGACTCACCAATTTACCTGCTTCGGGAAAAGATATTCAGTCCGTGGAACGTGAGATACTGTGAGACGGGGTTTCACGCCGAAAAAAGGAAAACAATCATCGACACGCAACACCGCCCACAATATTCGTACCTGTATTGGAATGAGTGGAAGCGGCGTAGATGTTGATTTGTGTACGTAAGTCGTTGACGTTCTGTCAATAAGTGATCTTTTTCACGAATATAAGAAGCTAAGGTTGGATGCCAGATGTTGCGGTGGGAGCTTCTTCAATATGAGAGGTAGGAATTCTTAAAATATACAGGATCGTCGCCTCGTCAAGATACTCACTGTAAAGTGTTAAAAATGCCAAAGCGGTGACACCAAGACTATGCAAGAGAGACCTGATCTTCTAGAAAGGAGAAAACCTGAGTTAAGATGGGATGAATAGGAGTTAGTAAATCTTATTTCCTTTGCCCAGGCCTACCCTTCCACCCCCCAAATACTCCTCTTCAGTGTCAGATTCGAAAAATTCCAAATATCTTACACATAGTCCAATTTGGCCTATTTCGAATATATTCTACCACTCGCCGAACGACTGCCTTATCTGGTGGAATAAACCGGTTCCCGTGAGATCAGCCGCAATCACCGACGTGGGCAGTAGGTACATGGATGGGTGACCGCCTGCGTGGCTGGGACCACACATCTCAGTATTTTCACATCGGGCCGCCCACTAAATGGGGGTGAAGCAATGAGTAGCCAAGAAGGAAATCATCAGAACAAATTCTGATGCTTCCTTTGGAGGACAGCTGAAGACGCTTGACGAAAATCCAGCCTCAAATGGTTGTTGACATATTATTCTACTCGTACCAATCACATCAACTTTCGGATCACCTCTTTGGTCTGAAAAGCGGACAAACAGGTGGACATACCTACAGATAGAGAACAATTTAGATAATGGCGCTAGAAGTGTGTCGGAATTAGCTGACTTTGGCCTCAGAATCGGATTTAGCACTCTCAAAAACCTCTACAATTCCAATTTCCCGCTCCGAAATCTGAGTAGTTTGTGGGAATGAGCAAAAGAAAAAAACGCGTCTCGTCATCAGTCATATATCTCCCTCTCACTCGGTTCCTACGTGCGGTAGCGAGAGGGAGATGTTTGTCTGATGACGTCACGGGATTTTTCCTTCTCCTCTAACACCCAATGGGGTCTCCGCATGATAAATAAAAATTGGGAAAAACCCATTAATTATGTTATTTGAGTTGCCATGACTAGTAAACACTATTTATCAGAACAAAAAACTCCATGTGGGAGCAGAAATCGTCATGTTAAAATGGAATGTTTTGAATTTCGCGGGGGGGTGTGACGAACCTGGGAAAGTGTGTGTTCGTGGATATTATACGTAGTCAGCATGGATGCGCTTTGACCAATCAGCGCGCTCCATTTCCTCGCGCATTCTTCAAACGTTCACATTTCTCTTCGTCGATAAAAAAATAGGGAGACCACATAATTATGCAATAACCCCACTTTGGCCATTTTGAATCGATTCCCTTTCAATAAAAATTGTAAAAAAAAAATCATGCGCAGACCCCATTTCGTTCATTTCCGACCCAACGTATTGCACCTTTTTGGAAAGCTCTTCGGAAGACTTACAATTTGAAAGAATACGAAAGAATAGTGATCGCCTGTTCCTCTTGTCTTCAAACAGTACAAAACTGGAAAAAGCAATGTACATATAAACACTTACGATTTATCATTATACTCTATTATTATGATCTACTCATAATACTCTACTTACAATGCAATACTTACTTAGTAATACAGACTTCTGCTGAAGGAAGTGAGTGATGAAAAATGTCCAGGCCTCCGACCTTATGGACGTAGCAACTATAAATCAACGTACTATTTCACGTAGATTCGACCAATCGAGGAGTTGACGGATCAGAGACGATGAAGTTACGAACCTTGAATGGGTGGGATAGCATTTTTTTTCTCCAGGTCTCCAGCTGTTGTATCTTGTTCACAACCAGAAAGATGCCAAAGATAAGGTTTCCTCCCCTCCTCTCACGAATCCTCCTACTCCTACCAGGTCCGGGCTGCTCAACATTTTCGTTGGATAGTGAACGGCGGTTTGCTCCTGACCGTTTCACTCCGGTAACCTTTTAGAATATATTATGACCGATTTCTTGATTATATGGAAATTAAGTCAACTCGACAAACAAGGATGAAGATTGCTTCTCACCTTTTCAGGTGCTCCGAGTATCGATCAGATTGGAGTCTTCATCTATTGAAACTGTATAAGTCATATGGAATGGAGTCAATAGGTAGAGTTTCTTATGTATAGCAAATCAGAGAGAAGTACTCTAATCCCCTTTGAAGTTTCCTTGCGTTTACTCAGGAACTAAAGATTCAGTCCTAAAATATATGAATCCTTAGAGGATAAAATTAATCTTTTTGCGGTAGGTGAGCTGAGAGTAGTATGTGTGGTGTGTGTAGCCGAGTGCATTTCCTCGAAATTTCACAGTTTTATACCTTAAAAAAATAAATTGTCTTCCAATTGTCTTTGTATGGTCTGTGTTTATTCACGGAACCTACAGCTGGGGATTAGCTAGTCAGTAATTACCAGGTTAGCTAGTAAGTCTTGATTATGGATTCCATACAAGGGCGATAAATTCTTACGTAAAGTCAAATTATACTCGTACTATGAAATTAACTACTAACCTACAAAATTCACCCTTCCTGCACTATTTTCACTTCAAATACAGAGTGTAAACATTTTAATAATTTCTTATCCTAACGAGGTGCTGAATAGCTCTTGGTGTTAAGGCAAATTTTTTCACTTAGATGGACAATTGGTCTTGGAAAGGATACCGTATATATTCTTCTTGTATTGATTTCGAAATTGATGTGTTTTAATGGCTTTAAAGAATATATTTTCATGTGGTAGAGATATACTATATTATTATTTTTCTAGACCGCTAAGCTCGAATTACAATATGCCGGGATTCGGATTGATCTTCAGGGTTCAACATTGAATTTAAAATTGATGAATACCTATATCAAGAGAGCAGTGTTGTGAAGTAGCACAGGACCTCCAGGTTGGGCACCAGCACTAACTGATGTTTCGATGCTTGTTATTGTCTATCAATACCTGGATTGATAGTGCAGTGAAATCTGGGTAGGTATAATCAATCTCTATGGAGGGCAAACCATTATGCACGCATTTAATTTTCTGGCCCCTGCAATGTTGGCTCAAAAACCTCTTTTTCGAAGAAAATGAAGCTTCAACATTTTTGTAATGCAAAGTTTTGCAAATTTTCTCCATGGAAATCCGTTTCAGACCATTCAAAAACGATTCCTGAAATTTAACACTTTCTTATATGTATTCAATCCAGACGATACCTACCTATCTGACCAAGGAATCGAGATAAAAAATCCAAAAAATGTTTAAAATGT
>JAEMON010000001.1:75938946-75955426 GCA_030264115.1 Lygus lineolaris | reverse complement strand
GGGGGTAGCATAGTCTTTTCACATCACGCTTCGTGGGATATTCATTGATCTAAATCACCTCCGGTCTACGCACTGGCTTCTTTCAATCATTTTTCCTGATTTTTCCTGGAAGCGAACTCGCTGATCGATCACGTCCTGAAAGCGACTCAAGCGTGGTATCTGCGATTGATTGATTGATTGATTGGTTGAGACCCTCTATGGAAAGTGAGTTTCTCCGTTAGTTTCGAGGTAAAATCGTTTTAAGGGGAGAATGTATTCTGACGATCTAGGGTGTTAGAGCTTCTGGGGAATTATAATCAGTTTTACTTTTTTTTTCCTGAAAGATAATGACTCCAAAGAAACGATAATGAAGACGAGGCAAAAATAGTGTATCTGTAATTTTAGAAAATTTATTGAAATATCAATTTATCATTGTATTTTGGCGGGAAAGTGACGTTGACGTTGGGTGTCGTCTGCCATTGGCCAATTTCGTCCAAGATGCCAACCGAACAAAACAAAAAACAAATCCCATCACTGTTTGGGCTCCTGATTAGTGAGAATGGAATTCACATAATTAATAAATAGATTGAATTTATTAATGATCAATTATTATTAATTAATTTTTAATGAATAGTTTAAATTATTCCTATTTTCACTGCTCTCAATGCGATCTCAGCGCATTCTTCTTCGGTTCAGTTCTTTTAGTGTGACGTAGGAAAGGGTTTCTCAAGAGCCTTCGGAATTCTGCCTGTTATTCAGACAGCTGATATCTATTCCAAGTCTTCTCCACACCCGAACGATGCAGGAAGATGCACAGACCATCAATGCAGCAAGATTGTCGGGAACAGTCAAGACGTTTCATGTCCTAAATGTTCCATTTAGAAGATTGGTACGAACATTATTGTAGAACTTTTTGGCTTTTATACACTCAGGATTTTTCCATTTAATTCAGTTTGTTCTTCTTCAATTTCCGATGGTTTGTTTTCGTTTAGGTCACCAATAAGCCAGTATGTGATTGATTGATCTATATAAAGAAAAAAATCCCCCTTTGTGTCATAATTAGCAGGGGTTTGTTAATCACGCGGTTTTGCTTGGACGGGGTGGTCCATTGTTTCAGTAGAGGAATAATAAGAATAAATAGAAATGTTTCTGGAGCTCTCCTCAGGTAGAACGAGGTTGGTAGTTAATGTTAGGATCTCAGTTTGATGATGGGAGGATCGATGTTTTGGCGTAGGTATAGCCGGACTGCTAATGTAATTAGAGGCATTGAGCAGACACCGCGATCCAAAAATGTTCGGGATCCAACTTTTTTTCAACACGAAAATTGGGGCGTGAGCGCCAGGTGGTGCAATGGGCGGTTCAAGGTGATTCGGATTCAGGCAGTGATGCCCATAGGGTCCTTTTCCTCCACGGGGCATTCGGCAAAACCCTTCGCCAGTCCGTCTTCTGGTTATTATTATATCAAGATGAGGCCCAATCAAAAGAACATCATCATTTGAAGCCTAGGTTTTTCTCTCGAACAGGTATGAACGGACGGGATCTCGTCAAAACTGCATCTACAGATGAAGGACGCAGCCGATAATAAATAGTGTCCCAAAGACAACACCCCGATAATCATCTCAAAATTTTGACATCGATTACTCCAGGAGGGTCACTTTTCAAAATATGCCACTCTCCTCTTAATCACTAGTTATTGTTACTGATAATTTTAATTATGGGCTGAAACTTTAACCTACTGAATTTCAATAATCTCACTCTCCGACAAAACGATCAATAAGAGTACGATTCAGTTTGTACTGACTTACTCTTGATTGCTCTTACTCTTACCATTGATTGCTTACTCAAATATCGGAACACGGACATGTACATGTACGGTTCTTACGTGTTTTACGTAGAATACGTGTGATTACGTGCTCCGTCAGGTCCGTACATATATAAATAGGTAGTGGCTATGTAGTACTAATCTGATCCGATGAAATTCTGAGCAACATTTGACCATTAGGTCGGAGTAGTAGAAAATCACGATGCGCATGCACAGACACAACCGTGGGTCCACCGGCTAGTAAATTCGTAAGGGACCGTCTCGGGCCTGAATCGCAAACCCTTACAAATTGCATACAAATCGGAAGAATAGTTGGCAGTCCAGGGTAAAGGACTGAACACATACGGACAAACCGACATACAGATACGGAACTGAATTTCGGATTGTGCAGAAAGCGTTGGTAAACGAATTGCGAATTAAAATTTCGATTTTGAGAGCGGAGAAAAATGCTTCCTCATACCTACACTTTGATAGTGAGGAAGCCAAAATCTGACAGTAAAAATATGACAAAAAATACCAAAATGGATTCAGTCAGTCTTGATGAGTTTGGGACAGCGGCCGCGGTCGACTCAAACCAGGGAGGTGAGGACATTCCTGAGAGGACAGCTGACAACGTCCCTGGCAAAAGGCACTTCAGAAGGACGTGAAGCTCCAGCCTGGAATGGTTGTTTTTTCCCGGACTCAGTTTCTGGATATTCTCTTCTGATGTTAGCGAATTTTCGAAGAAAATGAAGCTATTGCAAAGGCTTCAAAATTTTTGTAATGCAAATTTTTCAACATTTTCTTCATGGAAATCCGTTTCAGACCATTCTAAAACGATTCCTGAACTTTAAAACTTTTTCATATGTATATATACGAGTATATTTACATAAGTGTCACTCCAGACGATATCTGCCCGAGGGATCGAGATAAAAAATCAAACAAAAAGTTTAAAATGCCAATAATATCAAAAGTAATGAAGTGTTCGTTGGCCAGAATTTTTGAAAGTTTAGTTTCAAAAATCGCTGAAAAACGTGTTTTTTGAGGTTTTTGGTGTGAAATACCATCCTAAACATAGGAACATATGGTATATTCGGAATCAGCGTGAAATTTTCTATAAGAATAACCCACAAAATCGGTTAAAATTATTCTTTGAAAATTCGCTCACCAACTGCTGCATGAATGGAACTTTTTTGCAATACTTTCCCTTAACGATTCGGGTTGAGTAAGGAAGACAAAAACACCTGACCCTCTGATATCAGGAGGAAGACTAAAAAAAAAAAAAAGGTTGATGCCATCTTGGGCAATGACGTTGCATCGCCGATTATTACCGCACTCCAAAGTCCGCGTTTCCAATCGTCATCTTCAAAACTCCGTCATCGATTACTCCGGAAGGAGGACGACACCCACCAAAACGACGATGGGCCCACGAGGACAAAAGGCTCCCGCATCTCCTTTTTCGAGCACCTTCGTCTGGGCGCCAAAGAGTAAGGGCGAAGTCATCACGTCCCTCTGAATGGAAGGACCTCCAGCCATCCCATAGTGCACATGTCCTCTAACAACAATCAACAAACACTCACGCGACAAGAACTCTGGGCGCCCGCCACGGCCCTTAGACTCAACCGAGGAAAAAATTATGTCGCCACCACCAAGTCCCGACGGTAAAAACAACAAAATCGCTTCGTAGGGCACCCTCACTCCATTAAACATTAATCCAGCTTCTTCGAGGCTATGAACGGTTTTTTATCTCCGAGGATTCTTTTTTACTTTTAATTCTTCACAGTCGTCACTTTGCGGTACCTTTTCACCAGTGATTCTTGGAAATAATGTAGGGATGTAAAAATTTTTAAACATACGATGTTAATTTGTTTCTGAGTGTATCGGCGGAGGAGTGGAAAAACTCCTCTCTTAAGTCAAGCTTTGCGGCACACGCTTTCATGATACCGGGAGTCTGAAGGCCGCGGAAAAAGTGGTTGATGGCTTTCTCGTCCATATTGCAATTTAGCTCTCTCTTATTGGTTAATGATTTTCATTACCAAACCCTGGGATCATGAAATAACTTACACATTTCAATCATCTTTGTGTCAATCTTGTCTTTTCTTACCACCAAGTTTGAGCACATCAATGTTCAATAATGCCTATATACACAAATATTACCTTCAAGGCTTTGGTGATGGTGTGATGTATTAGTCGGATTCGTAATGCATGAGTAGGTCATTATCAGCTTATTGATCAAAGTTTGCGTAACTTACTGATATTAAAGATGAATTGTTGGAATAATCTTGGCCAGAGAACTACGAGTACGACTATTATAGCACTAATCACCAATAACCGCATCGCTACGACACACTATACATGCATCAAATCTAATACATTTCTAATGGCATAGCCATTCTAATAGCAATTGTAGACCGAGATCTTGAATCCTGCCTCGAAGGCTCAACCGCCAAGAGTTCTCTTCATGTTCACGTCTAGGCTAGGACAATGGTTGTCATAGCCGACGGCCTTATTTGGTGGAATAAACCGGTTTCCGTGAGATCACCGAAGTTCAAACTATCAGCGGCGTGGTTAGTACTTGGATGGGTGACCGCCTGCGTGGCTGGGACCACACATCTCAGTATTTTCGCTTCGGGCCGTCGGCGATCCCCTCTCCAATCAGGGGGGTGAGGCAATGAGTAGCCTTGAGCGAAATCATCAGAACAAATTGTGATCGTCCCTTTGGAGGACAGCTGATGACGTCCGCGACGCCGGGAGCGTCAGTCGGACGAAAATCCAGCCTGAAATGGTTGGTTTACTTTACAACTTTCAACTTTTCAATGGTTGTCATCTTGTCATCACTATAATACGCCACACAAGATGCAACAATAGTGAGTCCGATATCTTGGAATCAGCTGCCTGCTGGAGTCTGCTACCATTGTCTATTGGTTATCTCTTGTGGATTCCGTCAGCTGACGACATGGTATTGGATAACTACAGTCATCACGAAAACACTAAAAATCCATCAAATTCAGCAAGAGTTCGAGATCTTGTATGCTACCTCCAAGAGCAGATCTGCCCTGCTGCCAAGGGTACTTTCTTGTAGTTTCACGTAAGCTGAGGACATGGTATTGGATTCCCGGTATCAAGACTTAGCACCATGATGAGAGAAATATTTGTGAAATTTTTATGTCTACTCAATGAAACTATACATTCCCCAATTGTGAATAGTCTTGTGACATCCCTTACAAGAATCTGATAACATCTTACTATACAGGAAAGCCAAGTAAAATATATGTTGTAAGTACGGCAACCACACCATCCTACTATATTATAGTCCAGTCAATGAGTACCCAAAAAGGGGTTGTAGACGACATTGAAAGGGGGAGAATTTTTCTCTTCGGGAATGTGTTGGGGGGGAGTCAGGAGGTAAACATACTAAAAGTCCCCACCCCTATCACTTCCGCTTCATGGGTGGAGGGGGGTGGAAAGGTCCCATTTTTGGGGTTTTGGCCTATAACTCACAAACAGCGCATACTACAAAAAATATTCTTTCAAAAATTAAAGAATCTTAAATTCCCTACAGAATGGCTATATCAACTTTTTTCTATGTGTTATACCTAGTGGTTGAGATATTCACCAGCGAAAATCGTCAATTTTTGGAAAAACAGATTTCGCCTCACGTTTCTTGCCGAACTTATCCGTATAACTCTTTAGCCTTTGGTTTTACAGGAGAGGCAATGGGGGTGCCTTCACGATGCGACGTTCTGATCACGTTAGATCAGGTGTTTGGTCAGATATGACTATTGAGACAAACTTGATGCGAAGCTTTAGTGCCCAAAGCGGTGTTAAGAGAGGGCGGGGTGTGACTGAGTGGTGTGTTACTGAGTGTCATCAGCAAGTGGGTTGTAGGGATGAGTGCAACCCACGAAGTCTGCACTTCGTTGGAAGAGTTCTGTGATGTTCCCTTCACTTCTAATGAACAGCATAGGAATTTTGGAGAAGCACGAATAACAAAAGATAAGACGGACATAGCTAAACTCACAGCATGGCTTGAAAACCATCCTCCTTTTCATGAAACCAATGATACCATGAGTACAGCAAGTGGTGTTGTGGGAGACGATAAAATGAAGCTACCTCCAGAGATATGGGGTCGGGAGATCAAGGCTGGAGCTAGCTCCAGTGTTCACCAAAGATCCGGTAGCGCCTATGGAAATCTTGGACATGATTTTCTGCAGATGCGCTACAGATTGTGGCAGTGTCAGATGTAGCTGCAGGAAAGTGTCACCCAATAGCTCGCCATCTTGCCACAACTGCCACGGAAATTGTTTAAACAGCACGTCCATTTCAATGAACGAAGATGAAGATGAGGAAGTTGTGGAACCCCTCCCTACAGCATCACCTGTGGACACTGAATCCTACACTGGAAACTGGACGGCTACTTTTGAACAAGAAGAAAGAGTGGAGATGTTATCAGAAGCCGGACCCTCTCGTACCAAGAGAGCAAGAAAAACGAGCGCTGCATATTATTACACAACCGAGTATTATTAAACCATACGGCTGTACGTACTGTACATAATTATACAAATAAATTGCATGAAATTTGGAGTCGCTCAAGTCCAATGATTAACGTAAATATACATTGAACAGTATAATAAATCTAGTTTTGTACAAAATTGGTTATTATTATTCATTCACTTTCTCCCAAGGTTTTTCTTTTGTTGAAATTAACTTGAGCATTCCTTGAAACCATACGGTTTTAAATTCATCCCCGATTTTCCAATTTGTAAATTTAACCGAAATATTCAATTTGATAAACATTTCTCATTTCTAGGATTATTGTGAATCTTTAGGCGATACTACCCACATGATAAATAATACCTACCCCATATACCTAATAGATCCTGCTGGTTATGATGAGTTTCATTCAAACCCTAGTTAAATGACAGTTTTTATCATCACTTCTAATGTAATGCATATACCTACTGTAAAGCCATAGTGAGAATAACCAGAGCTCTGACAGGAGTTACATTGGAATAAGCGCGTCGAATAACACAAACTACCATACCAAACATGATGTTATTTCTCCCACCCCCCTCTCTATCCCTCGTATTCGTACTTATAGCAGCTACATATATCATCTTTCTGTATTAATATATAACAGATTCGCTTATTTTATCATGTTGAAGCCATGAATATCAATATAACAAAATCAAGGTTTTAATGAAAAATCGAGATATTTAGCTAAACACTGTGAAATGTTGTATCTTTCGACTTGTTCAAGATAAATTATTATTTATGGATATATTTGTAAAGAAAATGTAATGCTCTACAACTTTCACTGCGACAACTTTCCTGTAAAACCAAAGGCTTAAGAGTTATACGGACAAGTTCGACAAGAAAAGTGAGGCGAAATCTGTTTTTCCAAAAATTGACGATTTTCGCTGGTGAATATCTCAACCACTATAACACATAGAAAAAGTTGATATAGCCATTCTGTAGGGAATTTAACATTCTTTAATTTTTGAAAGAATATTTTTTTGTAGTATGCGCTGTTTGTGAGTTATAGGCCAAAAACCGAAAAATGGGACCTTTCCACCCCCTCCACCCATGAAGCGGAAGTGGTAGGGGTGGGGACTTTTAGTATGTTTACCTCCTGACTCCCCCCAACACATTCCCGAAGAGAAAAATTCCCCCCCTTCCAATGTCGTCTACACCCCCTTTATTGACTGGACTAATACGTCTGTATAGATGCTTGATTTGTTGTTGTCTAACGCTCTTGAGACAATAATTTATTATTATCCTTTTATTGACGATGCTACGATACATTTATTTATTTACGATATAGTTATGCAATTTTTCCCAAGGAAACAAAATGATGAATGTAGTAAAGTACTCCATGAAAATCATGATACATTCTTCACCTCTAGGTACTCAGGGTGAGTATACCTGAATTAGCATTCCTCTACTAATCCGTGTGATGAAAACTTTTACCCTTTGTAAACTAGTGGGCTTATGTCAGCAAACAAGTCAGCCAATTAACATCCTTTTCTTTTCAGTGAAGAGATTTTAATTTGTTCTGACCGCGTCGCTAGTTCTCGTTTCAAAGTCCTTCATGCTATTACCGACGGGACTCCAAAGTAAAGCCAGATAGACGAAGCTGATTTTTGATTTTGATTAATGCAATTTCATATGCTCACATTACGTAATATATTTATAAGCTACTTCCTTTAACACCGCCGAAACATAAATGATGACATAGCCACCTCCCAACAGCTTTATGGCTGTGCCATTTATTGGGATGTTGCAATTTCCCCATGAAACATGTGTATTTTGACAAATTTCTATTAATGAAACTTACTTAATTCTACTTTTAAATTTTTGGCTTTATACTGTACCTATGAAGTGTAAAGAGAAAATCCAGTACCTAATGCAGTATGGGTTATTGAGCGAATGGGGAATTATCGTGTATGGGAAAATCAAATTTTGTCTGCTTTTTATTTGGAATAAAATAGCACTGTTCGTACAATGGAAAAAATAGTTTATCGTTCTGGTGTGGAGAAAACTTGGAACAAAATCTCAGCTGTTTGAAAAACAGGCGGCATTCCGAAGGCTCTTGAGAAACCCTTTCATACGTCACACTAAAAGAACAACCGAAAAAGAATGCCCTGAGATCTCATCGGGAGCAGTGAGAATAGGAATAATTTAAACAAATAATTAAATATTAATTAATAGTAATTCAAAATTAATTAATTCTATAAATTTACTAATTAAGTAAATTCTATTCTCACTAATCAGGACCCCGAACAGGGTTGGGTTTTGTGTTGCGTTTTGTTTGATTGGCATCTTGGACGGGTTCGGTCAATGATAGACGACACCCTTTTCGACGTCACTTTCCCGCCATGGGACAATGATAAATATTTCAATAAATTTTCTGAAATTACAGATACACTATTTTTTATCTACGACTTCATTCTTGCTCCTTTTGAGCCATTATCTTTAAGAAAAAAATATAAAAAAATTGATGATAACTTCTCATTTTCTAACCACTTTCTAATTGTTTCACTTGTTGCAGTTATAAGGGATTTTTTAACCTTAACCCTAGAAGGGTACCCTGGAGTTACTACCACCGGTACCGGTCTTAAATTGCCTTTTCCATCTCTATAAACAGGAAAATTTCAAAAAACAAGGTTCTCAATAAACTGAAGTATAATTTTTCAACTCATTGAATACTTATAGGTAAAAATCTTCAGGTACGTAATCATTTTCCCCCAGAATTCGTAGCTCCTTTTTTGGAATTTCCCTTCAAGATTTACGGTACATAAAAGAATATAATTTAATAACTTCATTGGGAAATAACTGGGGGGAGGCACTCCTAGAGCCTCAAGCCCCTGCTGCCCTCCTAGCAGTCACCACATGAACATAAAATTGGAAACACGTCGAATTGACGTTGAAGTACCCTTCTAGGGTTAACAACAAATTAATACTTGACTTCTAAGCATAGATACACCGAAATCGCTGGCGTTTGAATGAATCCTTTTTTGATATTATTGACATATCGGCACCAAGTCCTCCAATCTTTTTAGAACGTAGATAAATACAGTCTGGTTTGAGGCATATACTCATAGTTTCATCTATGTACGTATGAAAAGGTACCCGGATTTCATTAAAAATTCTCTGAAATGGATCTCTACGGTAAGAATTTCGAATATTTTGATCATCGATTTTTGTAACAAAACTTGATTTTCTTCACGAAAACTTGCGATACCCACTTCAGCACTGTGAAGCACTGGAAATGGCCAATGAAAAACGACATCCTTTTCAACGTCACTTTCCCGCCAAATCACAATAATAAATATTTCAATATAATTATTTTCTAAAACTACAGATACACTATTTTTGCCCAAGGACTCCATTATTGTTTCTTTTGAGCCATTTTCTTTCAGAAAAAAAATTGACGATAATTTCCCATTTTATAAGTACCAACCACTTTCTAATTGTTTCACTTGTTGCAGTTTTAATGGATTTCAAGCGATTTTGACCCTTAACAACGAATTAATACTTGAATTCTAAGCATAGATACACCGAAATCGAAAACATCCTTTTTTGATATTATTAACATATCGGCACCACGTCCTCCAATCTTTTTAGAACGTAGATAAATACAGTCTGGTTTGAGGCATAATATACTCATAGGTTCATCTATGCACGTAAGAAAAGGTACCCGGATTTCATTAAAAATTCTCTGAAATGGATCGCTATGGTTAGAATTTTAAATACTTGATCATCGATTTTTTATAGCTTAACTTGATTTTCTTCTCGAAAACTCGCTATAGCCACTTCAGCACCGTTTCGGGTCAAGCATGACCCATCTTCAGGTGACACCTGTTCAACAAATCAGCAGATCAAATGCAGTCAAACAAGAAGAAAAAAAGGTTCAGGGCAACCAGTACCCAAGACCGGCCAAGGATTTGATTAGCATAAAAAACTCATACTGGGGGTATGGGAGGGGGGTCCACATCTCCACAGCAGATCAAAAGAGATACATAGTTACACGGTGTCACTTACTTTACTGAATATTGAGGCTGAGGTTAATCCCCCTCTCTTCTGCTTTTGCTTTCCTCTTTTGCAATTATTTATTGTTTGGGGTTTTGTGGGTTATTTATTTACTGAGCTGGACTGATAGGCAGAATAACCACGCGATATCCGCACTCTTCCGGACTTGTGACACGGCTCCTTCTTGATTAACATAATTTAACCTACAGTCAAGAAGGCCAAGGGTTACAACGTTGCACTCTCCTCAGAGGGGACCGACATGGATGTTCCCCCTACCACCCCAGCTCTTCAGTAGCACAAAACCACATCGTCCCTGCCTCACCCATAACCTTACGGTTATACAGCAGTAATCATCACTATGGGATGATTGTAACCCTTGGCCTTCATGACTGTAGGTTAAATTATGTTAATCAAGAAGGAGCCGTGTCACAAGTCCGTAAGAGTGCGGATATCGCGTGGTTATTCTGCCCATCAGTCCAGCTCAGTAAATAAATAACCCACAAAACCCCAAATAAATCACTGCAAATTGGAACTCAGGGCCGTCCAAATAACGTCGGTTCAACCATCACATAGTAATTATTTATTGGTCTTATCCAGTTATTTTAAAGTGTTATTATCAGTGTGGTCTATGATCCAAGTATCTCTTTTAGCGAATTTTCGGAGAAAATGAAATGAATGATGCTATTGTAATGGCTTCAAAATTTTTGTAATTCAAATGCTTGAAAATTTTCTTCATGGAAATCCGTTTCAGACCATTCTAAAACGATTCGTGAAAATTAACACTTTTTGATATGTATATATATTTATATGTTTATATATGTGTCATTCCAGACGATATCTGCCCGAGGGATCGAGATAAAAAATCCAAAAAAAATTTTGAAATGTCAATGATATCAAAAGTAAGGATGAGTTCGTTGGCCAGAATTTTTGGAGTGCTCCAAGGCGTCAAATTTTGAGAATTTAGTTTCAAAAATCGCTAAAAAACGGGGTTTTTTTTGTGTAAATTACCATCTTAAACGTAGGAATATATGGTATATTCGGAATCAGCGTGAAATTTCCTATAAGAATCACCCACCAAATCGGTTAAAATGATTCTTTGAAAATTCGCTCATCAACTCTTGCTGCATGAATGGGACTTTTATGATCTGTTGTGGAAATGTCCCCCCCCCCCCCCCCCCCCTCGAGTTTTTTATGTTGATGAAGTGCTCGGCTGGTCTTATGTACTGGTTTCCCTGAACCTCTGTTTCTTCTTGTTTGACTGCATCTGATCTGCTGATTTGATGTACAGGTGTCACCTGATGATAGGTCACACTTAACCCGAAACGTCGTGGGGAATAAAGATGTAAGTGGAAGTCCTTGTTTTCTGGCTGAATCCCGATTATAATAATCCATAAGTTAACTCCACATTCACCGGCCTCTGCTACAATACCATATTTCTACGGTTTCTCTATCGTTTACGATTTGGAATAAAATATATCAAATAACACAATGCAGTCAAATTAAATGTGTCAGAGTAAGGAACATTTCATGAACTTTTTCGCTGACGAATCCCGTGTCAGGGTTTCGAATGCAAAATTGAGGGCGTGCCTTTGTTTCGACTTTTGACTGCTCGGATCGGTCCAAGTTTTTCCAATTTGGCGATGACCCACATTCCATAACTCACACGGTCAACTACCCCCAACCTCGCGATGATTGTTCTTGCCCAATCATCCCATGGATAACTCCATACTGAGCTGTGGCCTCTCTCAATGGAAATCATGATACTGCTGAGTCGTATTCATATTTTTTTTCGAGTCCTCAGATATTGTTTTTAACCGGACAATAGTATGATTTCGAATTTTGGACAGTCGGCCATTCAAAACCGGACAACACCCAAGTACTTGTAAGTACATTATTATGAAAATTACAGTCGTCATTGAAAAAAATAAGCCGAAAACCTTTGAGGATCCTGCAATGCCAGTGAAAATGTAAAAAAAGTGAATTGAGACTCAAAACTCGTTTGACAGATTTGGATCCTTTGCCCAAATCCGATCTCGTTCTGACAATGGGTCAAGCAGAGGCTCCAGATAAAATTTCAAATATCCTATTGTTCTCTTTATGGGAGTTAGGATCTGTAACGAGGCTGTCTTGGTTCAATGTAAGCTTCTGTCGCAATGATTGCCACACTGGGGCCACGGACGCCGCTGGATTTTTAATGAATCCGCTTCATCAAATGGAAGTGGTAATCCTCCGGGGTACAGTCCATTCTCTTAAAAATTGATTCCCCCCCCTGCCCCTCTCATCAACTGGAGGAGCAATTATATTTCCTTCGTATAATTCACTTGTTGCCAAGAGACCGTTTCTATACGATCTGCAATCATCACATAGAATATCGTCACATTAATAAAGATTTGAACAAATCGGGTTACTTATGGAGAACGAATTTTTCATGTGGCAATATTGTGGGAATGACTCAGATTAATGTGTGGCAATCAAAATTCCGTTTTCATTTTTTTTCTCAAAATTTTCTTCAAGATTTTTCAAAACTTGACTTTTCTTTTATGCATCCTACTGCTTCCAAACTCCCTCCTCCCGCTCGGCTCAAAAGCCTTAAAGAGGCTCCATTTCATCGGCTTTCCAGCGGTATGATACATTTTAAATTTTGGCAGAATTTGAGGGATAATATGGCGTTTTAATGCCGAAAGACGTGTTTTCTTTTAAACGGAAATCGAGTGTTTTTGCATTTTGTTCAGTCTGACGGTGTCGTGAGGTTAACTATTGTTTTCCACGTATTTTTTCACGCTGATCAGAATGGTGATCGTCCTAGTTTACATTGATTAAATTGAATGAAGAAAAGTTGATTTGGTTAATTTAATTTTCTTCTGTTTGTTGTAGTCATTGTCCATTATTACCATCCAAAGGAAGAATTCTGTGTTTTGTAAATAATATGTATGTCTTGATTCTTATTTTAAGAGCCCAGAGAAAAAAGGTGCTATCAACCAATTTTCTTATTTCGAGAAAAGCAGTTTTGAAAGTTTGAAACATCACCTAAAATGATAAGATAGGACTGCGGCACATACAAAGCGATTCAGTACACTCGTAGAGAAATGATTAGAGAGTTTTAGAGAGTGAAGGAGGCTCGGGACTCGGGTCGTTTGCTCGCTCTAGGGTATCGTCCTGGGCCTCCTTCACTAACGTCACCCGTTGGCTTGCGAAAACTCTCTATTACTCCCGCTTTACAACCCTTTATCTACCTTAAACCCCGTTTGTACTGGGGAGAAAGGGGCTACCTCGAAAAATTATTGAAAATAATATACCAAAAACGGTGCAGAAGGGAGCTGCATTAGGAAAACAGTAATACAGTAATGTTTTTATCAATAATGAAAATGGGTGTCATTCAAATGTCTCATTCACTAACTTTCATTTCCCCCTCTTATTTGTCCTACCTTTCTTCCACAGAGCAATTGAATCCAAACATGAGCAGATAGTTCTATTAATGCTAGGAAATGTTCAAATATCAACAGACTTTGATGTAAACAAACAAACAAACACAAACACATGCAAAACAAACAACACACAACAAACTGCCCGCTTAGGTACTTATTTAGCTTAGCCTCTTCCTTCACTTTATCAGTGGAGATGGCCCCTTTCTTCTCTGTTCGCAAGAAATTCAAACGCATTTTTCGCTGTGATGGATCCCGTTTTCCCCCTGTTTAAGTGGTTCTCTGGATTCTATTCCTCAAGAGCTATATACTGCCAACCTCAACTCATTTTTGAAAAAAATTGCCGTTGTCAAAAATCGCTAAAAACGCGTTTTTTGAAGTATTCGTGTAAATTGCCATCTTAAACATAGGAACATATGGAATCAGCGTGAAATTTCCTATAAGAATCACCCACTAAATCGGTCAAAATGATTCTTTGAAAATTCGCTCATCAACTCATGCTGCATGGATGAGACTTTTTGTTTTGCTTTTTCAGGTGTTCAATTAAATGATTTCTAAGTCAATTTAGCTGAAAATTTTAGTATGGTTGACTTGATTTAAATGAGTAGTACAATAATCTACTTACGAATACTCACAGCGAATTGGTCTTGTCCAGGTACGATTTGGGTAAATATCGTGATTAAGTCCCTTCAATGAGATTGAAATACCGAGCTAAATAGTTAACTGAGTTCAGCGTCACTACCATTGTTGTACAATACTATCAATCGGCGCATTAACGCAACGATTCGACTTTGTTTCCATCTATTGTGTTTCTCCACTTTTGAATGAATGACCGAAAATATCGAGGGCAGAAGCCTCCCAGATCAGAAACATTCAACAGCCCAACGACCGATTTTCGTCACTTTTGTTCATTGTTCGTGCTGTTCAACAATGGTGAAATCCGCGATTCACTTTTCCGGCGTCACAATGGATAGTACTAGTTATTTTTTGATAAGCTCATTCAGCAATATTTTCGGCACTGATAGCGGTCAATGAAGAGCCAATTATGCGGTTTGAAGGCATGAAAAAAACCAAAACAAGCTATCACAATAGAATCCCACTCATTCGAAGAAAACCAACCACATTTTGAAATTGATTTTCCAGCTTTTGCCCGTTCATTCGAAATTATCAATTATAAAATTTAAAATTGAAATTGAATGCTAAAAAACGTGGTTTCTTTGAGGAAATCGAGTATTTTTGGGTGTATCACGAATTGACCATGGCAAGAGGAGTTAGGTATCGTTTTTCGCGTAACTTTTCACGTTGAATCGAATTGTGATGCTCCTGATTCATTCTGACTGATAGAAAATCGATTTTCCGAGGAACATAGTGTTTTTTCGGACATACCATCACCTCCGACCCTTTTTTTGCTCACCATTGTATGTAATTAATTTTCCCAAGTACCTACTTATATAGCCCATATTGTTCATTAGCTCATTTAAAAAAAAAAAAAAATGTGTCGGGGCACTCGTATGTACAAAAATGCACTATTTTCCTCGGAGAATCAATGGTATTTCAGTCAAATTGATTCTGGGGTGTCACCAGTTGATTCAGGAAAATTACGTGGAAAACGATACCTAACTCCTCAAGTAGAGGGGAGTCGTAATTAGAGATGGGAAATCGGTAAAAAATCATCGATTTTTTTAATCGATTCGGAATCGTTTAAAATAAATTTGGAAAAAAATCGTTTGAAAAAAAAATCGATTTTTTTAAAAATCGCTCTAAAAAATAGTACCTAAGTGGAAACAGGTGTTGTAGGTGTGTAGACTTATTCCTAGAACAATAAAAAAAAACTTTTCCACTGAGTTTAATGATTTTATGTAAAAAACCCAAGTAGTGTTATCTATTTTTTTCTTGAAGTGTGCCTTTTGATATAAAGTACGAGTGAAAGAAAAGTTTGAAATTCAAGCGCGGTCTAAGATTTTTATTTTACAACATATACACAACAATTAATCACATGTGCATATAGGGAAACACAAATTAACGTAAAATAATGGAGTTCGGACTTGAACAGATGTTCTGATTCCATTACCTTTTACTAGAAGACGGTTCAATTTTTACTAATAAAATAGAAACAAGAAATCTACGAGAACAACCGATTTTCAACACGAGTCCAAACGAAAACCATACACATACAAACCAGGAAGGAAGGTTTTCTGTTTTCTTCTGATGCAAACTGATCACCGATTTAGTATAGTACTACCTCGATGAAACTGACGAGAGTGTAAATCAAACCTGGATAACTGAATCCTCTTTTCTCCTTCTTGATCGCCTCTTTCGTCCAAAACTACATTCACATGGTACAGCTTTTTCACTGCCTATGCTGTTCATTTTCAGATATTTTATAGAAGATCATCATATAATTTTTCTCCTTTGGGAAATCACTGATTTTTGAAAAATCGTTATTGAAGGATCGATTCAGATAAAAATCGACAACCCGAGTATCGATTCCTAAAACCGATTTTAAAAAAATCGGCACGACTCGTAATACACCCGAAAACACTTACTAGTTTTCCTTGACAACCCCACGTTTTTTGTTTGCATTAAAACGTGATTTTCGCCCCTAATTTGTACAGTGAAATTTAAAAAATCCACACCGTTCGAAAGGTGAGGCTTCTTCGCAGTTTTCAGCTTAAGAGCAATTGCTAACAAGCAGAATTATATAAGGTTAAGGGGGCGAGGGACGGAGCCCAAAATGTCCTCAAAA
>JAEMON010000001.1:75917567-75929014 GCA_030264115.1 Lygus lineolaris | reverse complement strand
GTGTGGTTTTTGAAGTGGTTTTCCCCCCATAAAACTTGTTCAAACACGAGTTCTACGAGATTTGGGGAAGAGAAGCTGCTCGACACTAATCTTCAACCACAAGGCTCACATCAAACTGAGTCCGCAGTAGGGGTTGAAATCCCGCTCGATTTTCGTGAATTATAAACAATTTCGCTAAAAAAGTGTATTAAATGTATTTTAAAACATGCTCGATTTGACATCTATACACATAAATATTGAGTTGTACATATACAGGGTAGTCCCAATCGTAACGGACTTAGTTTGAGGTTTTATGGGAAATTTCACGCTGATCACGAATATACCACATATATTAAGGGTAACTGAATCAATCTTGACTATACTTTTTTCGCAAAAAAAAAAAACACTTTTTTCGACGTTTTTTGAGTGTTTTTGGGCAAAAAATTATCTAGATAATCGAAAAACATCTCGAAATAAACGTTATAGGAAATTAAATCGGATGAGACCAACGCCAGCTCTTAAGATTGTGCCTTCGATTTTGGGCGAATTTTAGGAGTTTTGACCTGTTGATAAACTGCTTGATAGGAGCAGGAAGGTAGGCAGGTAGTATGAACTTAAAATGTAGGTTTAAATGTTCTTATTGGAGCTTCAAAAACATCATTATTTGAGTTCTTCCGATTGTATTGCGGCGGAAGAACATTTAATCAACCGTATACAAATTGCGTTTGATGTACTGTATCTGGAAACTCAACAAATCCGCAGTGCAACAACATCACTGGCCCATCGAAGTGTTCAATGCATTAAATGCTGGCGGTGGGCTCTTTGAAATGATGAAGTAATACCTTCAGTTTTTAAGAATCTGAAATAATGCTGTTTTCGAAGCTCCAATAAAAATATGTTGATAAACTGCTCGATAGGAGCAGGAAGATTGGCAGGTAGTATGAACTTAAAATGTAGGTTTAAATGTTAGGTACTATAAGGTTAGGTTTAAATGTAGGTACAATTCTTTCTTCATGGAAATTCATTTTAGAGCATTCTAAAACGATTCCTGAAATCTGAAACTTTTTCATATTTAGGTATATGTATATTTTTGGAGGTACTGAGGAAAGAAGTAAAAATGCATCTCGGTGTTAACTGGTTTCATTAAAAAATCGTCGTTCTTGCTAAGCGCTTTTACTTTCAAGGGGTCTCATCGGAGCTACAAGCGCTTAGCAAGAACGACGATTGGTTAATGAAACCAGTGAACACCGAGATGTGCCATTTTACTTCTCCCCTCAGTACCTCCCAAAATCTACAGAAAAGGGACTAACCCAACAAACCGGTATATACAGGGTGTCCGAGAGAGATACGGCCAAACTTCAGGAACAAATTCTAAAACTAATTTCCAATAAAACATGTCTCCTAGCAATTTCTTTACAACCCCTTGTTTTTTCAAGTTTTTTCACTTTTAAGATTTTTTCGTGTGTTCGACCTTGTCTCACTAAAATGACCATAACTTCCTTAATTGTCTATGTAAAGTAAAAATTCAGAATACCGTTGAAAAGAGCATTAAATTTCCCATCAGATAGGCTACCACAACAATTTTAAATCCGTTACTAATCAGTTTATTTTTAGTCCAAACTTCCAACTTGGTAGTTTTTAGTGTTTTTCGAGAAAATTTGTAGGAGATTTTCACTCATTTTCCGTAGAGGAAAATCGACTTGAGTTCGTTCGCCAAAATTTTTGCGGTACTCCAAGGGGTCATATTATTTTGAAAATTTAGAGTCAAAAATCGCTAAAAACGTGTTTTTTGAGGTTTTTGGTGATAATTACCATCATAAACATAGGAACATAAATTATGGTACTTATATTCGGAATCAACGTGAAATTTCCTATAAGAATCACCCACAAAATTGGATAAAATTATACTCTGAAAATTCGCTCATCAACTCATGCTGATGAATGGAACCACCCATTTCCTCACCCAACATCCCTTTTTTCATTTTCCGCTTTTTAGCAATTTTTTGGACAATTACCTATAAAAGCAAGGGTTTGCCGGGAATCCATACAAGGAAATTTTACAACTATTTTTACACAAAAAATTATCTCTATCTGCACGACTGCAGTCACTGCACGGACTCTCAAGTGGAGATGAAATATTCCAAGTCTCGAGACTCCTGTGGCTATCAGTCTCACGAATCAGTCTCGAGAGCGAATGTGGTCTCAAGTGGACAACCACCTTGAATCTGGATCGAGACTTTCTCTCGAGATTTTGTCTCAGGTGTACACTTAGCTTAACCTAGGCTAAACGAGCTACTCATGTCAAACAATGGCTGAACAAGCGAAGCGAGCTACCTATGTTATATATCCCCTGGACTTACTTTTTTTGTACTTTCTGTACTTATTTTTATTTTTTTTTAAATAATCTTCCCTTCTATTACTCCCAAACAATTAACGATTCGTATGAAATTCCCGTAGAAATTACCTACTATTTTGATATTTATGATCAAACAATATCACAATTGGTACCTGAATAATTTGTTCCAACTGTTACATAGCGTTGGCAGCCACACATACTCACATCCAGGTTAGCACCAACGCCTCAAAGCATATCATGCCACATCTACAACTTTATTTCTTAAGATACGACTCAAAGATTAGCCACCGTACTATCTACAGCTGAGGAAAGTAGTGTGCAGCCTCTCGCCAGATGTTTTGTACGTGAAAAGCGCTAGAAACAAAAATTGGTCTCGGACGGTCGAACAAATTCCAATGAATAGCCTGCTCATAATAATTCAGGGTGATGTTATGGACAGAGTAACATTGCAGCTGTGCAAGAAGACATCAACGTTTCTTCTCACTTCGAAGCAGCCGGCAAGGGACTTTCGTTCTTTGGTCAGTTTTTTCAATAGTACATCGTTCCAGCTGCCACTGTATTACTTTCTTAACGCGTGCCGGCGCGTTCATGACTAAAAAGGTCAAGCAAATGAATAACTTCGAAATCTCATTAAAAAAAAATCATGGCCGGCGCACAGTGGGGCGGATCCGGAAAAAACTAAGCCCCACTCCACATTTATAGGAAATTTTGCGCTGATTCCGAATATACCCCATGTTCCTATGCCTAAAACAGCGAATCAACTGAGTAAACATGAAAAAACCTAGAAAATTCACGTTTTTGACCATTGTAAGTGCCCAAAATCATTTTTGTATGAAGGAAAGTTGAAGACCTTAGACTTCTGCGTCGAATGAGACCAACGCTGGCTCACCAACTAAGTACCCATAATTGTTGGTGATTTTTCAAAGTTTTCCGTTTTCTCGACTTTTTTCGTGTTCACGACTGAAAAAGGAAAACTTAAAAAAAACCAAAAATCATGGTTATTGTGTTGGTAACCTGGCATTGGTCTCATTCGACGCAGAAGTCTCAGGTCTTTAACTTTTCTTTTATGTAAAAATAATTTTGGGAGGTTTCAATGGTCAAAAACGTGAATTATCTAGGTTTTTTTTATGTTTACGCAGTTAATTCGCCATTTTAGGCATAGGAACATGGGGTATATTCGGAATCAGCGCAAAATTTCCTATAAACGTGGAGCGAAGCTTAGTTTTTGCCGGATAATGACCATTTTGCCCCACTGTGCGGCGTTGGTTTCATTCGACTCAGGTTTACAGCACACCGCAACAACGCAAGATATCAAGTCCAAATGAATTCACAACTCAAGCTTAAGTATAACGACCGAATCATTGGATCGCGCCCAAAACAAGCCCCCGAAACGTAATAAAAGATAGGGTGCGAATTCCTCCTTCTTCTTTTCCTTTTTCGTTCAATCCCTTTTTTTCCGAGATACTGGCGTTATAAAAATAGATATATTATCCATCTAAATGCAAGGGACGCCGTAAAGGATTGAAATAATGACGATACCAGGGATTTTCATGCGGGCTATTCAATGACACGTAAACTTTATATTGTGGGGAATGCCCCATCTGCCACAAAGAAGCTTGGGGTGAACCGTTTCCGATAGACATCCCCGACATTTGGGTTTTTTCTTATTCCAAAGGATAGAAAAGACGAATATCTTTATAACTTCCTTCCATTGTTGAAAAAAACGTTTGTGCTCCTGTTTTTCGCACTACGGTGCAGTATGCATAAAATGAATACGCCCTGAAGAACCAGAATAGTAGCAATCATGTTCGTCTACGATGGATTGTCGGAGGAGAAGAAATACACCTAAATAATTAAACTTATACAAAAAAGTTCCATTCATGCAGCATGAGTGGGTGAGCGAATTTTCAAAGAATAATTTTAACCGATTTGGTGGGTGATTGTTATAGGAAATTTCACGCTGATTCCGAATATACCATAAGTTCCTATGTTTAAGATGGTAATTCACACCAAAAACCTCGAAAAACACGTTTTTTGGCGATTTTTGACTCTAAATTTTCAAAATTTGACCCCTTGGAGTACTCCAAAAATTCTGGTCAACGAACTCATCCTTCCTTTTTATATTAATGACATTTTAAAATTTTTTTGGATTTTTTATCTCGATTCCTCGGTCAGATATCGTTTAGAATGACACACACACACACACACACACACACACACACACACACACACAAGATACAAGATTCTTTATTGTTTTTTAAATTTTCTTTACAATTTGAATTACAACTCCAAGACATGGTCATGCGGGGTGGGTGTGTTTTTTACATTTTTTGAATTAACATTGTTTCACCTTGTATACATATATTATTAATTAGTTTTATGCTACATCATATTCAATACAATAACAACAGCAAAAATTTTCGTTCATTATTCGGGGAAGGAAATACAAAAAAAACAACATATATCTCTAGACATTTGACAACATCAGCATAGTTACCTATAGCGACGTAATTACTTGTTAGTTTTATAAATTATAACTTATATCTACCTACCTAATTAAATTTGCATGAGAGGTTGCTTGGCTGACACGTGGATTGCATTGTTATTATTTCCATTGTAATTTTCAATTTCAGGTTTGATATTCAGTTAGGTGTTTTTTTACTCTCTTCATCAGAGTGTGAATCGATGCCTCACTGCCACTTTCCTTGTCAAGCTGGATACAAATCACACATTTGTTCCTGTGTTTAGGATGGTATTCCCACGTTTAAATGGTAATTTACACCAAAAACCTCAAAAAACACGTTATTAGCGATTTTTGACTCTAAATTTACCAAAGTTGAACCCTTCGAGTACTCCGAAAATTCTGGCCAACACACTCATTATATCACTCACATCGTTAATATTGACACTCATTAATATTGAAATTGAAAAATAAAAATTGAAAAATGAAATTGAAACTGAAAAAATTGAAATTGAAAATTGAAGTGAAATTGAAAAAAGTAAAAGTGAAAAAGTGTTAGGTACATTTCATGAATTGTTTCAGAATGGTCTGAAACGGATTTCCATGTAGAAAATTCTCGAAAATTTGCATTACTAAAAATGTTAAGCCATTGCAATAGCTTAATTTTCCTCGAAAATTCGCCAAAAGAAACGAAAACAAGAAAAAAAACGTCTGCCAAGTTGGGTGGGCAGTAATGCTTCCTCACTTTTGTAGTATGGACGTATAGAATCGGTTAGTGAACATTTCAACGAAATTGGCATGCCTATGACAATAAATTTCAATTTTGGCAAAATTCATAGGTGATTATGTTTGAGTCAGCCCACAACTACCCTCCGAAATTGAGCGAAATCCGTCCATTACTAACTGTGAAATCGTAGTTTCAGGAAATTAGGTTAGCGCATGCGCACACGCTACTAATGGTCCGGTGGCTATTAAATTAATAGGGAACTGAGTAGGGGCTACCTCAGACAATCTCTGAAAATTTCACCAGAATTGGTCGAGTAGTTCTGCAGTTATGGCTATATGAAACTAATTTCAAAATTGCGCATGCGCAGTAGGTATTACTGATAGAATCGTGTTGAAATTTGAAGGTAATTGTCAACCTCCAACTAACCTCCCGCTACTGGTGGTCCGATGGCGATGACATTGATAGGGAACCGTCAAGGGACTAACCCGCCAATCCCTGAAAATTTCATCAAATTCGGACAACATTTCCATATAGTTTTGCCTGGGACAAGGAATTGACTACAGACAGACAGACACGGAACCAAAATTGTTCAGAAAGCTCTGAAACGTAAAAAGCAAGTGGAAATATTGATTTTGGAGGACAAAAATTTTTAGCATGGAACATGCTTTAGCCATGGACTACACTTCCCAAAGCATGTTCCATGTTTCTCGAATTTTAGCCTTAGGCTCTAAACGGTAAGCATCCCGGGGTCCAGGGGGCTTGCCCCCTGGCGAGGCGCGCAGCGCCGAGTTTTTCGTTTCTTGCAGGAATACATAGCTTCCTACCTTCGGTAGTGAGGAAGCAAAAGTTTTGTGTGAACATTTTCAATTTTGGGCCTCTCAAATCTCGGAAACTCTGCGTTTTTCGAAAAAAATTTCAGGACGAAGTTGCAGGGAATCTCATCAGCTGTCATCTTTGTCAATAGAATCCTTCCCTGCGATGCACTGTCAAAATACAAGCGAAAAACCTGTGAGAAAGCTGAGCACTACAACAGTAGTAGGTAACAACGAAAATTGCTTGAAAATTGAAAGACCCCCCTCTCCTCTCTCATGGTGCAGTTGAACGCTACACAACCCTTGACCATGATTTTCACATAACACACTCGAATTCAACGTATACTGGCAATGAAATGAAGATAAAACTCGCAAATGAATAGCAATAGGAGCACTGGCCCTATGGCCATTCATGGCGATCCAGTTGTTATACACCGATGGTCGGGCCTTGGCCTACTCAAGCAGCCTTCTCCATTTCGTCCTGTTCTGGGCGACCACTTTCCAGTTGCGGACTCCAGTTTGCCGGCAATCCTCTCAGGACGATGTGCCGTGTTTCCGAGTCAAGCATCCGAGCGACGTGGCCAGCCCATCTGAGCCTCCCACACTTAATGAATCCAACTATTTGTTGGTCATAAAAAAGTTGGTAAATTTCTTGGTTAAGCCTGACTCAGTAGCGGTCACCGTCTCTCACATGTCTGAAGATTCTGCTCAGGATTTTGGGCTCAAAAACTTTAAGAGCTCTAATTGTAGTTGCTGCAGATAATGTCCACGCCTCCAAGCCATAAGTAAGGACTGGCCGTATCAAAGTCTTGTACAGGAGTACATATCTTGGTGCTTCTAGATAAATAATTCGACTTGAAAGCCCTCACTAGACCGAAGTAGCATCTGTTTGCTGCAATGAGCCTGGCAGACATTTTTGAGGACATATCATTGCTGGAGGTGACAAGTAAACCCAAGTACGGGAAAGAATCGACGCGTTGGAGCTTGTATTCCCCAACAACAAGGTCACCAGTCTGACTCTGATTCCTTTCTGCAATCATGTATTTGGTCTTTGTTGCGTCAACTTCAAGTCCCAGCTTTAATGCCTCGTGGATTACCACCACCAGCACCAGGGGAGCCTCTTTCACGTCTAGTTGACTCTTGCCAATTATATCAATATCGTCGGTGTATCTGGACAGACCTGTTGAATATAGTACCTTTGCCATCCAGACCAAGCGAGTAGTTCATGCCTCATAAATTTATCGCTATCGAGTACAAGCCCTAATGATGGAATTATGAAATATCGAAAACACAGCTAACTTGGAGGTTAATCGAAGTGTTTCTGATTCTGTAAGACCCTATTCCCATTGAGACCAAAAAATCATAATTTATGACGATGAACATTGCTTCGTATACAACAAATTGTTTTTCGTAACTCATTGAAATTGAAATTGCAAATGAAATCAATATATTTGATTCTGGTAGGGAACTCCCCGTTGATGGATTCACATGCAATAGTTTCTGGGTGCCTTGTTTGATTGAAGAATCAAAAATAAAAGGGAGTACGCTTGTATAGCAGAAGTAGGTTACGTTAACGAGCTCTGGACTTTTTTTTATCGCAATTTTTGAAGCACGTTCTTCCACTCTTCCCGCAAAAAAATATAGCACCACGTCTTGAAGCCCAAGTTTAATTGTTAGGAGGCAAAACAATAGATGCTTCCTATAAATCTTTTAAAAAAGGGCTGAAGTGGGGGCTCCTTTTGTGAAGAAGTAGGTGTAAAAGAAGAAGTGAAGTAATAATTGTTATTGTTAGTAAGTAAGAAGGAGGGATCGGGGTTGGAGGAGGATGATGAAGAAGGGGGTGAGGGGGTGGCTCATTACATGACTTCGACGAGGGGAGCTCTTCTCTTTAGGTGCTACTTCAGTTCAGCAGGAGTGGAGGCGTGCAAGAATAATTAGAAAGAACTCTTCCTGCTGCATATTTGCAGTCCACTTGGCCAACGGTAGCCATGGGCGCCGTTTGAAGGGGCGTTCCTCCACCCAACTGTCACACAATACTTGTTTTTCACCCCCTACGCTATCGTCCTAACAAGACATCTCAAATTAAGATCCGCCAGGCAACTTTCAAGGATCTTACTAATTATTTATATTGTTTCGTCGGAGCGTCTCTCTTTTTTTCAGTCATACTTGCGGACAAAGCACTTGCCTGGTGGGGTAGAGAATTCTGGGGATGCTCGGGGCAACGTTTCCGCACACCGTTCAGAATAGTTGCGGTATTGGCAACTAAGTGAAGTAAACAACCATTTCAGGTTGGATTTTTGACCGTCTGCTCAAAGGTGGCGGAAATCCTAAGAAAATTGTGCCTCTGGTCGACTGGCCTTATGTGGATCTGTTAGCTAATATATTTGTCAACATGCAGTAATCCTTCTTTCTTCGGTTCGAGATTTTTGGAGGGGTGGAGCTGACCTGCAAGTATGATTTTCAGCAGTATTTTCGTCTTGGTGATGACATTTTAAATAAGCCTAAAACCATCACTGAATTGCATTCATCAGGTCAAGATACAAGGACACGAAAAACCACTTTCACCATTATTTTAACTAAGTATAACAGACCTCTAAAGCAGTAAAATTGGAGTGAAAATAGTACAGAAAACCAGATTGTTCCACTCGGAGGTTTTTTTCGTGTGTTCATTAAGAATCCTGGAATGTGAATCCAAAAACAGATCGTGCGCAAGTCTGCGCAAACTTATTTTTTAGTGCATATTTTGACCGTATTTGCGCACGTTTAGGGGACTAAAAATGTCGAGTGGGGGGTCATTTTCTCATGAAATTCCAGGAAGAATCCGAATCTGCGATAGAGCTTACAAATGGGGGTTCTTTTTTGAAGAACCAAAGTTGGTATCAGAATTTCAACTTTTTCAACATTTTGAAAAAATTAATGCTATTCTGAATTTGAGAGCTACGTAAAATTTTGGAGTTTTCCCTCTTTAAATTTGGTTCTGACTCATTTCCTAAGGAGAATGGGAGGGGAAACGTCTCGTGGTTCATCCTGTAGATATAGAAAAGCGGTAAACTTCAGGTTAGAATGGTCTAAAATGGATTTATCAAGGAAAAAATGTTCAAAAACTTGCCTAAATTGGTACCAAAAGTTGTCGACCAAATGAAATTGCTCGATCCATTTTTATTGAAAATTCACTGAACGTCTCAAATAAGTAGAATTTTTCGCAACATGATCGGCTCTAATAAAGGTATGTTAAACGTTTTACGTGAGGTACCGCCGATTCATATGAGATCAATATTGGGTGGTATAAAAGCCCTGATGCATTAAAACGCTTTTTTAAATATTTAATATTATAAGTAAAGTAGGCTGAAACCTAGGTTGGCCGAAACCTAATGCCTAGTAGTCCGAAACCTAAGGTTCGGTCATAAAGTGACACAACATCTTTTTTTTTTCTCAACATGTTTCTTTTCCCGGACTCGTTAGACTCAGTAGTTTTTCGGGGTGAATACATGGTTTAGAAAAATCAAAAGGAAAAAATTAATCAAAATGTCGAAAATTTCAGAAAGAAGAATGAGTTCGTTGGCCAAACTTTGGAGTTCTTGAAGGGGTCACATTTTGAAAATTGGTTAAAAAACTTATTTTTTGAGGTTTTTGGTGTAAATTTATTACGTACTAACCTAAACCGGTATATTCGGAATAAGCGAAAATTTTCCTATAAGAATAACCCACCAGGTAAGTCTAAAAAAATGTCAGTGCGATAATCAATGATTATTCTCTGAAACTTTTCTCATCAACGCGTGCTGCAAGATTGAAACTCAACTTTTTTGAGTTTTTGGACTTTTTGGGGGAGTCCGAGGGCCTTTACAACATCTCAAAATTTCGTTCTTGGCTAATCATTCATCCCCTTCAGTTGAGAGTGGATTGTTGACAGCCCGACGTGAAAAAGTTCCATTCATGCAGCATGAGTTGGTGAGCGAATTTTCAAAGAATAATTTTAACCGATTTTGTGGGTGGTTCTTATAGGAAATTTCACGCTGATTCCGGATTTCCGTATGTTCCTATGTTAAAGATGGTAATTCACACCAAAAACCTCAAAAAACACGTTTTTTTAAGCGATTTTTGACTCTAAATTTTCAAAATTTGAGCCCTTGGAGTACTCCAAAAATTTTGGCCAGTATAATTGAGGAGGGTCCAAGCAAAAACGAATACGTCATCCAGATCCGAATTTTCAGGAAATATCACGCTGATTCCGAATATACCGTATGTTCCTATGTTTAAGACGGAAATGCACATAAAAAACCTCAAAAAATACGTTTTTGGGCGATTTTTGACTCTAAATTTTCAAAATTTGACCCCTTGGAGCACTCCAAAAATTCTGGCCAACGAACTCATCCTTTCTTTCAATATTACTTATTGACATTTCAAATTTTTTTCGGATTTTTCATCTCGATCCCTCGGGCAGATATCGTCTGGAGTGACACATATATAAATGTATATATACATATAAAAAAGTGTTAAATTTCAGGAATCGTTTTAGAATGGTCTGAAACGGATTTCCATGAAGAAAATTTTCAAAAATTTGCATTGTTTAAATTTTGAAGCCATTGCAATAGGTAGCTTCATTTTCTTCGAAAATTCGCTAAAAGATTCATCTCATCCCTCAGGCGGTCTCCCATCCTAATACTCACCACGCCATTGATCCCTCAACTTCGGCGATCATCACGGGAACCGGTTTACCACCAGATAAGACAGTCGGCCTTCATATTGCTCCGTCGGAGCGTCTCTTTTTCCAGTCGTTCTTGCGGACAAAGCACTTGCCCGATGGTGAGGGTAGAGAATTCCGGGGATGCTCGGGCCAACGTTTCCGCACACCGTTCAGAATGGAGGCGGTATTGGCAACTATGTATACCTTCAGTAGGGGCCCATATATACGTTCATTTGTATATATGTGAGCGGTCGTGAGTGTAAACGCTATGGCGCTTTTAACCGCCTTCGCCCTCTCACATATCTAAGGATTTTGGCAGAATACCGGATTGTTTTCTCGGATATCCTTCATCCCATCCCGCAGCCCCCTTCATTCCCTTTGCCAGACTACTTTGTATCGATTGCTAAAATCCCAACACCCCCCCCCCC
>JAEMON010000001.1:75888226-75900403 GCA_030264115.1 Lygus lineolaris | reverse complement strand
CAGACGTTTTTCATTCTTGTGATGGTATGGAGGGACCATTAGCGAATTTTCGACGAAAATGATGCTATTGCAATGGCTTCAAAATTTAAATAAGGCAAATTTTTGAATTATTTTCCATGGAAATCCGTTTCAGACCATTCTCAAACGATTCCTGAAAATTAATACTTTTTTATTAAGTATATATTCATACATATTATATATTATGTATATATTTACTATAAATACTATACTGTATATATATAGTTATATATATATGTCACTCCAGACGATATCTGACCGAGGTATCGAACTAAAAATGTGAAACAAATTCAAAAAGTCATAATATCAAAAGAAAGGTTAAGTTCGTTGGCCAAATTTTGAAAATTTAGAGCCAAAAATAGCTAAAAACGCATTTTTGAGGTTTTTGTGTGTGTAAATTACCACCTTAAACATAGGAACATAACGTCGCTTAAGAAGCAACACGCCCTATCGACCATTTTCACGAAAATGAGGTTTTGATTGACTCTTATTCGATTTCTCAAGCTGTATCGACTGGTCAGCTCGAAATTGCTTCAACTAGACTACAAAATCGAGAAATACTCGAAAAACATAACACCCTCGACCTCAATATCTCAATTAACTATTAGGACAACACCCCATATCAACCTCAATTTCCTAATTTCTTTAATTAATACTTGACGACTACCGGAAGGCGAGAAGTGACTGAATAACGGGAAACAAAGGGACAGGTGATCAAAAACTGGATTCAGTTTTTTCCTTCTCCTGAAAAATTGGGATTTGGTTCATAGGGCGTGTTGCTTCTTAAGCGACGATATGGTATATTCGGAATCAGTGTGAAATTTCCTCTAAGAATCACCCACCAATTTGGTTAAAATTATTCTTTGAAAATTCGCTCATCAACTCATGCTGCATGAATTGGACTTTTTTTCCCTCTGGGAATTCATTAAAGATTTGGGGTCATTCGTAGATTATAATTTTATTCTATTCTTCCTGGTAGGCACGTTTTGTCAGTACAACGCTGACTTGTTCAGCCTTATCAGTCCATTATAGTATTAATTAATGTACCGAATTAAACTTTTTCCAAATCAAAATAATCCTTTCGTGAAAATTATTAGGAAGCCCAGTGAAAATTTTTGCGAATTTCAGGCGTTGTAGAAAAATTAGAGAAGTTTTTAGCTGTGGAATGTGGAGAATTTACGATTCTTCTGTCCGATATCTTCGGAGGCTCCCGAAGATGAGGCTGATGAGGCTAATGAGTATTTCTTCCTAATGCGTTTCTAATAATTCCTCCTGTAAACGGCCTGCTGGCGGGTGGGCAGTAGATACCAAGATCTCGCACGCCTACATACAGTAGGTACTTGTTGAAATTGACATTCATGTTGAACTATGGATGTTGATAGTTTTTCTGACGAGGAATACTCTTTAGCCTCATCAGCCTCATCTTCGGGAGCCTCCGAAGATATCGGACAGAAGAATCGTAAATTCTTCACATTCTACAGCTAAAAACTTTTCACGTTTTTCTACAACGCCTGAAATTCGCAAAAATTTTCACTGGGCTAATAATTTTCGCGAAAGGATTAATTTGATATGGAAAAAGTTTAATTTGGTTTGGAAAAAGTTTAATTTGGTTTGGAAAAAGATTCTTTTTGTTTGGAAAAAGATTAATTTAGTTTGGAAACGGATTAATGTGACTTGGAAATGCTATATTGATTAAAAGCGTTAAACAAAAAATAAAATATTTTGGAGTTTGATTGTACATAGCTAGTAATGGATGGTCTCGAGGCATTCTGGCAACATTATGAGTTTATGATCCCAGCATAGGTAAAGTTCCTATCTCTTCCCATTCTACGTCTTTGTCTGGCTCACACTCCATCTCAATTCGTTCGGAGTGAGCGCCCCGAGGTCAAACTCAAGGCAAACGTTTTATTAGTCATCCCCTTAAATACTGCACTGATTCAGTTGAACGACAGGTTCCAAAAAGGAAGTGATCGATCCAAACTGAGGATTAAGGTTAATTCAGGAACTGTGGAATGATCTTGATTTATATTCGTAGCGCGGTGGTGCTGGCGTAGCGTGGGGGAGGCGATCGGAGATAAATGGCTCGCTCTCGTGCGGTAAGATCGGTGATCGTTATTTATTCTTGTTTTTTCCTCACCGAACTTTCGATTTCATCCGCGGATAAGGAGTATGGAATCTTTCGAGGGGAAAATCGTGGAAAACCACTTAGTGGCTTTGATTGGTCGTAATCGACTGGGAAGGTAATAAATGAATATTCTAAAGCGCTCCTACTGAGACGAGTTGTTTCTATAACGTAGTAGATTTGAAGTTATCAATACAGTGGAAACTCCATCTTGGAAAATTGGATATTTCCACTATCAACTAAAATTAAGTGCCCTTGTTAGCGAATTTTCGAAGAAAATGAAGCTATTGCAATGGCTTCAAAATTTAAAAAATGCAAATATTTGAAAATTTTCTTCATGGAAATCCGTTTCAGATCATTCCAAAACGATTCCTGAAATTTAACACTTTTTTCTATGTAAACATATATTTATATATATACATATATTTATTTATTTATATATGTGTCACTCCAGACGATGTCTGCCCGAGGGATCGAGATAAAAAATCGGAAAAAAGGATGAGTTCGTTGGCCAGAATTTTTGGAGCACTCCAAGGAGTCAAATTTTGAAAATTTAGTTTCAAAAATCGCCAAAAAAAAACGTGATTTTTGAGGTTTTTGGCGTGAAATACCATCTTAAACATAGGAACATATGGTATATTAGGAACCAGCGTGAAATTTCCTATAAGAATCACCCACAAAATCGGTTGAAATTATACTTTGAAAATTCGCTCACCAACTCATGCTGCATGAATGGAACTTTTGTCTAGTGCTGATAACAGGACAGGGTGGTTGAAATAACCAAACTAGACTTGGAGTGATTATTCAATCCCGACGTTTCGCCCCAGGGTCTGGGTCCTAATCATGGGTATGTTAGTCGTAGATAGTCTCTAATAAAGCTGGTGGATTTAGTTTTTACACAATGTGTATAAACTGTGAAAAATTGACTGACATAGGATACGAGCTTGTGACAGGATGGCTATGGAGATATAACAAGTTTCTTTAGAAATCACAAAAATTCTAATCTAAATCTAAATCAAAAATTTTCTAAAGAAACTTGTTATAACTCCATAGCCATTCTGTCACAAGCTCGTATCTTATGTCAGTCAATTTTTCACAGTTTATGTTTCTACACATTCTGTAAAAACTAAATCTATCAGCTTTATTAGAAACTATCTACGAGTAACATACCCATGATTAGGACCCAGGCCCTGGGGCGAAACGTCGGAATTAAATAATCACTCCAAATCTAGTTTGGTCATTTCAACCACCCTGTCCCTTTATATATTTATTTATATATATGAGTATATTTACATATGTGTCACTCCAGACGATATCTGCCAGAGCAATCGAGATCCTCCAAAAAAATTTTAAAATGTCAATAATATCAACAGAAAGGATGAGTTCGTTGGCCAGAATTTTTGGAGTACTCCAAGGGGTTAAATTTTGAAAATTTAGAGTCACAAATCGCTAAAAAACGTGTTTTTGGTATGAACTACCATCCTAAACATAGGAACATGAGGTGTATTCGGAATCAGCGTAAAATTTCCTATAAGAATCACCCACCAAATCGGTTAAAATCATTCTTTGAAAATTCGCTGATCAACTGATGTTGCATGAATGGAACTTTCTTTTAGCGAATTTTCGAAGAAAATGAAGCTATTGCAACGGCTTCAAAATTTTTGTAATGAAAAGTTTTGAAAATTTTCTTCATGGAAATCCGTTTCAGACATTCTAAAACGATTCCTGAAATTTAATATATATATATGCCAGTCACTCCAGACGACATCTGCCTGAGGGATCGGGGAAAAAAATCCAAAAAAATTTTAAAATTTCAATAATATAAAAAGAACGGATGAGTTCGTTGGCCAGAATTTTCGGAGTACTCCAAGGGGTCAAAGTTTGAAAATTTATAGTCAAAAATCTCAAAAAAACGTCTTTTTGAGGTTTTTAGTGTAAATTACCATGCTAAACATAGGAGCATATGGTATATTCGGAATCAGCGTGAAATTTCCTATAAGAATCACCCACCAAATCGGTTAAGATTATTCTTTGAAAATTCGCTTATCAACTCATGCTGCATGAATGGGACTTTTTTTTTTTTTTACATAGAGGGCTCCTCTCTCGAAATGGGGCATCCCTATGTTTTCGATCCAAGTCAGAAAAGGACAGTCATCACAAAGTTTGGAAAACACTATTTAACTTTTCAGACCTGACCAGGGGAGGATATTGACCTGAGCACAGGAGCAGGTGCACCCCAAGGAAACGAGCGGGGGAGTAGGTTGAGTTGTAGTCTGCATTTTTTTAATCAAATTTATTCAGGAATTATACATTGTTACATCGATTAATTACATTTCTATTTCCTACGATAATGTTATAAAGTGAGTACGCGATCGTTCGAATTTAAGCACGAGAGCGACGGTGATACTCTGGTTTCAAAAGTGTTTTTGCTATATAGGTATCTAACTATGATGTCGAACCGTGAAAATGGACAATAGTATTGTAATTTACTTCAATACATCAATACGACCTTCCAGTGATTTCGGCGAAGTGAACCTTCAAGATGCAGGCCGCCCTGTACTTCAACTGAAACGGACCATAAAGTTGAAGATTCAATATCGGCCGGATTAGTTCAGGAAATTTCATCCTGAACTGTACCTACGTACAACAATACGAGTAGCTTCTTTCTGTTAAACTTGACTACTTTGCTACAGTTCCACAAGTATTTGATTTTTTTCAAAATATTTCATAGCTCATAAAGTACATATACTACTAGTAAATTAGAATGACTAATGGACTCGTTCATCCCTTTGTGTTCTCCCTCTCGAAGGGCTCACCAGCCACCATAGGACCACACTGAACCCTAATCCGTTAAAAACCGTCTGTCAAATCGGGTGGCCAGAATAGCTTCCTCACTTTTGTTAGATGGACGTATGAATCAATTATTGAAAGAATCCCATAAATTGCTAGAATAGTTCCGGGGAAATAGGTACTTACGAAAACAAATTTCAAATTGGCGCAAATTCATGGGCAATCGCTATATTAGGAACTCGTAAAGCATTGGTGAGGAAATTCACGTTTGCGCAGTCGCACAAGCTGCTAGTCGTCAGAGGGCGATGAAATTGATGGAGGACCTTCTGGAGGCTACCCCGCACATCCCTGAAAAGTTCATCAAAATCGGTAAGAAATAGCTAGTCATTGTAGGTACTGAGTAGCATTTCAATAACTAGAATTATTTTTTCCCCTTTCACGGTAATTAATATTCAAATTTAATGCTCATCGATTCGAATAAATAACTTAATCAGTGAAATATTTAAAAAATCATTTTGAGCCCATAAATCGTGCAATTCGTAAATAACTATCTGAAGATTTTTGCGGCATTCGGAAAGAAAATGACTGAAGATTTTGAGAATTTTGCACTACTAAAATATTCAATACAATTTATGGAACTCAATCTAATATTGATTGAGGGATTCACAAGTGTTGAACTGAGTATCTTTTTCGAAGGTTTTTATCAAGATTTGAAGAGTAGGTGTGGCGTTCATTTTGTAGAATATTTCAACATAGATGTTTGAGACCGATAAAATCGACAGGTAAGAACGTCGATAGTGGAGCTAACGATGTCAGTATGCTTCGATGTTGGCTCGGTCCATAAATTTTCTAGTGTGATTATATTAAAGTTTATTTATCTGAAACCACACCAGTTTCTTAAATTATTGGTAACGACTTGCAAAAATTTCTCACAGTGTAATTTGGTTAAATTCGCTTCTTTTTGCAAACAATTTGAATATTGAAGTATTGTCTACCTACTGAAGTAACTATTGAAGCTTTACACAATAACTCATCGTCCCAGATATGATGAAAGGATGGTTGGACACTGATGGGCTCACTTACCTACTTATCAAACTAGTAACAGTTGTGCAGCTTGAAAGAGAATTGTACTATGTTATGGGACTAACAGAATGATAGAAGGAAGCCATGCCTATCAAGTACTGAATGCAGTATCAATAGGTAAGGACTATGTTGTGATAGGTATACTACCTACAATTTGCCTGTGTATGAGAATAATTGGAGGACATTGATCAGATGTCGATTAGGACCAGTTAAAGGTGGTGTTTCAGAAATTGGGTTTTCTGCTGATCGCAATACTTTCTTTTCACCTTCAGGTGGGCTGAGGAAAGTAAACAAATTATAACAGTGCAATATGTGAAACTCCACTTTACCTGTAAGATAAGACACATTTTTTGACTTCTCAATGAACATGTAGCTTTTCATTTAGCACTTAACTATGGTTATGCTTATTATGTTATAGGTATGAATAGGATCGACATCGTGATGGATAGAAACGTCGCCTGTGAATAAATATTTTGGCTGAAAAATATGGTTTTATTTCAAACAAATAACCCACAATAATTATTTATTGTATAGATCGGAGCTAGTTGGAGGCAGATGAGAGATGTAGGAAGAGCAGTCGAACCCGCTGGGCCGCGGAGACAAATATTTCTGTGTACGACGGATGCGATAGTGATAAGGCGTTGGGCCGTCGAGCAGTAGCGCCCACGCGCACCTCCTATCGGCCTCATCAGAAATGGTCAATCCCGGCCGAGTGGTCACGAACTTGACGTCCTCCTCGACCATTTCCTCGTCTATACCCGTCTTACACCCCTTCTCCCCTCTTCTGGTACCACAAACAACCGGATACATCGCTTAGGATACCGTCTCGCACCGCACAACGTATGTAACCTACCTGAAACGCTCTGGAATGATACAACTGTGAGATAAACAGTATCGAATTTCGAGAAGTCCACGAAACGAGTAGAATGACTACCTGCCTACTACATCACGCTACATACGCCCTCTGACATGATACATACTCTATAGTATCACTCAATTTCACAAGGATCTAGAAGGCCTAGCTGTTCTTACAAGATGAGTAAAACTTTCTCGACATTTTTCTGGGGTGAGGCTGGAATAAGAAAAGTTGGCTTCTTCCATATTCGTTTTATTCTGCAGATCTTCTTCAACTAGTTTCGCTAACAGTAGCCTCATTAGGGTGATAAAAGATGGGTGGAGTGACTCGCTTTGTTTTGCCAAGTTTTGTTTATTCTACATTGCACTAGGTAGGACTGGTAGGTATATAGGTAACTAATACAAATTTTGTTTTCATGATAGTTTTTCCAGCTTCAATCCGTGATTTCTTTATTTCGCTATGTCCCTACTCAACTAGGGGTTTTGGTTTCTTCGATAGGTGTGCAGTGGAGTGGGGTATTCAGTATTATTTTGTCAAATTTACTATAAAAAAATGTAAATTCTCGAAAGGAAAAACTTATAGCTTGTAGGCTCAGCCATTACGTATCGCCATGAACAGTATCGAGTAGTCCACAAAACGAGTGGAAGGACTACCTGCCTACTACATCACGCTACATACTCGCTCTGACATGATACATACTCTATAGTATCACTCAATTTCACAAGGATCTAGAAGGCTGTTCTTACACGATGAGTAAAACTTTCTCGACATTTTTCTGGGGTGAGGATGGAATAAGACGAGTTGGCTTCTTCCATTTTCATTTTATTCTGCAGATCTTCATCAACTAGTTTCGCTAACAGTAGCCTCATCAGGGTGATTAGGGATGGGTGGAGTGGCTCGCCTTGCTTTCGTGAAGTTAGGTTCATTCTACATTGCACTAGTAGGACTGGTAGGTATATAACTATTACAAATTTTGTTTTCAAGCTTTAATCCGTGATTTATTAATTTCTTTGTGTCCCTACTCACATGGGGTTTTGGTTCCTCCTATAGGTGGAGAGGTGACAATTTTCAACAATTTTAGAATTTTCCTGTGCTTTTTTTCTTTTTCTCGCCTCGCATATTCAGCCAATTCTTTTGCTGCTGCTTCGTTAAGCCGGCATGAAACTAAGTGGAAGAACAATATTCCACACTCCCGGCAGCGACGGCTCTCGTCCTCTTCATTCGGCAAATATTCGTTAAGAAACCCGAACCTCTGCAATTTCACTCGAAATTCATAGAACTGCCTTCTCGGTCTTCCATCAGTGAATCCAAATTTTCTTGGACATCTTCTAACCATCCCACTTCTGACACCAATATTTACGATCTACACAATTATGAACAACAACTCATCACTTCACAGTCCAAACTCAAACATTATACTAAGTAACAACGTTTCCTAACAACATAAAAAGTGTATACAGGGTGTATGTTAAGTTGTTGACCACCCTCCCGCATTTCCTTATTTCGCTACGCAAAAAACGGAACCAACAATAATCGACACGATTTTGTATTATGTATCATAATCTGACATTGATACCCTCCCCCAAGAATATGGCTCAAAATAGACATTTCATACTCCACGCCTCGAAAAAAAAAAAAAAATAAATAAATTATGTCAACATTAGAGATTTTTTCAGGATATCGTCCATGATATTCAAGGATTCATATTGAAAAATGAAATCTCTGATGCAAAGATTTTCGCTCAAAATTTCGGGCATCCTCAGGCTAATTCAGAAATACCAGGTGAAAATAACACAACAAAACTCGAAACCATTGCTTCTGAGAAAAGTCCCATTCATGCAGCATGAGTTGATGAGCGAATTTTCGAAGAATGATTTTAACTGATTTGGTGGGTGGTGTTTAAGATGGTAATTCACACCAAAAACCTAAAAAACCGCGTTTTTTTTGGCGATTCTTGACCCTAAATTTTCAAAAGTTTAACCCTTGGAGTACTCCAAAATTCTGGGCAACGAACTCATCCTTTCTTTTGATATTATTGACATTTTGAAAATTTTCCAGATTTTCAGCTCGATTCCTCGATCAGATATCGTCTGGAATGACACATACATAAATATATTATATATACATAAACAAGTGTTAAATTTCTCGAATCGTTTTAGAATGGTCTGAAACGGATTTCCATTAAGAAAAAATTCAAAAATTTGCATTACTAAAATTTTGAAGCCATTGCAATAGCTTCATTTCCTTCGAAAATTTGCTAAAAGGTAATAATCTAATGGGTAGTTTATCAATATCCAAATAAACTTGAGACCCTGCTAAGTGTGTGTGTGGGTGGGGAGGGGGGTGTTGTCCTCTTCTTTTAAATCCAGCTTTGTGTATGTAGGAGTAAATGTCGGTGTAGATGGCGCTCAATTTCTAATGAGAATCACCAGATATGTTGAGTTAACTTATACAACTAGGTATATCGACGAGAGAGTTGTGAAAGAGGATTAAATATTTAAACGAGGGCTCGCGGTTTACCCCCACAACTGTTTGCCACCCGTTGGAGGTCTATCTCTCTCACCTTCATCCCTCTCACAGTCGCGAAGCACAAAGAGCCAAACGCAATCTAATTACTATCTTTCAGATATTGCGGTGATAAGCAGAAAAAGGGGGAAAAGCTGCCAGACCACCACTGCCGTCCATTCAAAGGTTTTTCCAGACTACGGAGCATCGGGAGTATGGACCCGTAAAATCATACAACGGATATTTCTCATTTTTAGTTTTATAGCGGTCGGGAGAATGTAAGGAAGTCGTTCCTTGCCAGGGGGGTGGGGCGGTATAGTGGTGGGCTATTGTAGGTGCTCGGGAGCCCTGAATTTAATTAGAGATTTATTTGTAGAGGAACCCCCGCGTTCTTTCTGGGAGCCTCTTCTAATTCGATTAGAGAGCCCTTTGTCCGAAGCGGACCGAGTCACCTCATGTGGAAAAACAATTGCACATTGTTAGAGTTAGGCCCAGGGATGGTTTTCTCTATCTTAGCCTGCTCATCTGATAAATTAATCTTGTGACGTTTTGAGTAGTGGGCTTTGCGGGTTCAATGTTTTCTCGCAGTTTGCAGAAGGGAAGTTTTTAGGAGGGGAGGGAGAGGGGTAATAGAGTTAGGGGGAAAGAAGAGGAAAACATCTGTTGCGAGGCTTCGCACTACTTTCCTCACCTTCGGGGGGGGGGGGGGGGGGGGGGGGTTTAAAGCTGGTTTCGGCCCTCAGGATATTTTTGGGGAGATGAGGGGTATCGGAAGAAGACACGTCGGTTTACTCTGAGGTGAGAGCAGGTGTAAAATTTAGGCCGTCTCGACTATACTTTAGATAAGTAAATCAAGAAGGGACCGGTCGCAAGTCCGTGAGGGTGAATATCGCCTGGTTGTTCTGCCTATCGGATCAGTAGATAAATAAATAACCCACAAAACCCCATGATGTAAACCACTACTATTTGGAACTACGGCAGCCCAAATAAAAGTTTCGCCATCCTACTGTACTGTGATTGGAAAATTGAATTTGATCAGCTGATCTTTGCATGGGAATTCGACATACTAAGAAAGATCAGCGATTCAAACTCGTGTTTTTGCTCTCTTTCCCGTTCAACCCTTTAGTCCTTATGGCCTCATTCGACGAGAAACCTGAGATCTAATTAAAACCAGATGCAAAACTATCGCTTTCCATTTGAAAATGTCAGCCTTTTTTAGACGACTGACGCCAATGCCAAGCTATGGAGCACAACTAGACCACAAATGGTGCTGGTATACCAAATTCTATTACTTTGGTGTAATACGAGTATGGTAACTAAGCAAAGGGCCACGGACGGCGTGCGGTGGAGGAACATATTTTTTCAAGATTCAATTTATGAATTCCACTCATTTTGAAGAAAAAAAAAAAAGTTTTGAAAATAATAAACCAGACTCCAAAAAAATTTCAAAATTTCAATGATAACGAATGGAAGGATGCGTTCGTTGACAATAGTTTTTAGAGTTACTCTTGGGGGGCAATTTTTAAAAATGCAGGGTAAAAAGCGCGTTTTCTGAGGTTTTCGGAGTTAATTGCCATCTTAAATATAGGAACATGAATATATATGGTATAGTGCATATGGTATATATATTGGAATGAGCGCGAATTTTAATATGAATAACTCACCAAATGTAAAAAAATGTTTGTATAGTTAAGTTTGATTAGTTTTTCCTTTTTTATTTCGTAGAACTCCATATTGATGTTGTTTTCGGAAGGGGAATTACTTCAGTTCCACGCAAAATTTTAATAATCACAATAATTCCCCTTCCGAAAACAACAACAATCAGTTTGTATAGTTCAAAAACCGCTAAAAAAATCAGTTAAAATTATTAATTTCCCAGCAATAAGTATAATATATGTATCGATACAACGTATTATAATGAAACGGTAATATCAATACTGGAAGAATTGTGGCAGTGTGTTTAGCTCATTAGAAAGGTGTCTTGTGAGGTATAACATACAATTTTGAGGGGGTTAATTTTTCTCTTTTTTTTTTTTTTTTTTTTGCTCGACCCCAGAAGTATATTGTTGAGAATAATGAACTAAAAAATAAAATAGTGTTTTGTGGGGTTTTTGGTGTAAATTACCATCTTCAACATGGGAACATTCATGGTTTATTCGGAATCAGATCAAATGTTTTTGTAAGAATAACCCACTGTATATAAAAAAATTCCTTGTTTGAAAAACCGGTTGAAATTCTTCTTCTAAAATTCGCTCATTAACTCATGCTGCATGACTGGAATTTTTCCTCAACAATATAGGTATAGCATTTGCCAGTCAAATTTAGTTATTTCCAAAACAAATTTGGTTTTATCTTAGTCTAATTTGATTTTTTCCAAACGAAATTTAGTTGTTTCCCAATCAAATTCAGTTTTTCCCTAATCAAATTCGAAGTAGGTCCTATCATAAGATCTGTAAACACCTTGAATTTGATTGGGGACAAAATAAGTTTGATTGGGTAAATTCTGAATTTGGTTGGGAGTAAATCAAATTTGATTGGGAAAAACTAAATTTGACGGGGAAAAAAATAAATTTGACTGGGAAATGCTATAGTATCAGTATCAAAACATAGTATCGTAATAAAAGCGTAGTATCGATACTAGAAGTATCGATTCTTTTAGATCTGGTTCCCAACCTTATTCCTTCTACCTTTCAGGTGGGCTGAGGAAAGTAAAAAAAAAAAAAAACTGTGGTAAAAACTAGATGGGTATAGAATATATAGGAATATAGGACTAAAACGGGACCGGAAGGGATTGACGGTCGTG
>JAEMON010000001.1:75871081-75881824 GCA_030264115.1 Lygus lineolaris | reverse complement strand
TGTCTTGTAAAAAAAAAAAAAAATAGTAATATTCTAATAAAAATATAAAATGATAATAAAATATATATATTATAATAATATATCCGTATAGAAAAATGGAAATTAAATTTTCTTTTCAATTTCTATTGAAATTTCGTTTGTAAAGCTGTTTTAGTGCTTCCAACTTTTTCTTTCTGTGTATCACAACGACACGCTAATGATGAGCTTTAAGTTATTTTCAAATGCCAGATAAATTCCAGCTCCTAGGCTGTTTTTGTCGCATTCAAAACAGATATCCGAAATCGACGACAAAAATACCGATGAAATCCTCGCATGAACTTGGACGGACTTTGGTTTCTCGGTTGAAAGGGTCTGAGGAGGGCGGCACGCGACCGTAAGGTGTTGGAATGCGATGGGGAAGCTACTGCACCGCCAACCCTTAATGGTGCATGTTTAGATTTATCTCGACACAATTTCAAACTACGAATTCATGAGGAATTTCTTACGGTATTCACACCATAACGTACAAACCTGCTAAAAAATCAGAGGTATCGTCTTCAGAAAACGGAACGTTCATATCGTTATTGAAGAACGGGAAGGCTCGAGCATCTGCAGAGATCACAACTTCGCTTTCAGGGATCAGTTCGAAGGTGTGGCCCCTCCAGCGTTTATAACTACAAGTTCCTCACCCGAAACCGAAAACAACTCAGGATCTCGTCGGGAATAATCCGTTTTCAGTTGGTGAGTTTAACCCGTCGTCGGTGTATCAGATACAATCATTCGTCGGCTCACGCGATCAATAAAACGTCGAATGTAAATTTGAGCTACCGAAACGTTCTTTTCAATAAGAATAAGACAATGGGGTATGTTGTGCCCCCCCCCCCCCTCCCCCCTCTCTCACAAACATTAAATTAAGTACTCAACTGCTGTTTCGATCCAGGTTGGTCTCCCTCGGTGACAATAATAGCTTTGGTCCGTGACAATGTTTGCCAATAACTTGCCGACACCAATCGTCGCCCGTCCTCCCCTTCCAGGCGAAACGGCATCCAAGTTTCCAATCACAGGGCCAATTAGGGCGTTCATTTCGATTTTAACTCTGATCCTTATATGAGGGAAACGTGACTCGACTGGAATCATCTCGTAGAGGAGCCCTAATATCGGAAACCGACTCGTACAAACCCAATAGTCCCTCAGGACCTCACAGTTCTCATTGCAGAAGCAACTGTCATTAAGGTCTCCCTCATTTTCCATCACCAACAAAGGAGTTTGTCACCGATTAGAGTATGGACAGAGGACAGGCTTATATAAGCCCAAGATACTCCCCGAACATATAAAGAGTACACGACAGTTTGCTCATACCTGCTGCCCATAGAATAGTGCAGAGACCAATGGTAGTGAAGAACAAACTACATACACAATATTTGCAATTGGAGATGAAGAAAACCGGCTTATTCTCCACGAAGATAGCGATTATCTTTTCAGGATTTGGCTGGGATAAGAGGTCAATTTATTCATTCAAGTCCAATGTTAGCCACCAAGAAACAGGATTCAGAGGAAGTGGTATAAAAAAACAAAAAAAAACTTTTGTGGCGTCCTGAGCCAGACAGTTCAGTTTTCGTGTTAGAATGGCTTCAAAGTTAGCTGCGTTAGATCTCATAATATGCTAAATACTGCCAAATACTTGCTGCATGCAATTATAACATTTCACGTGCCCAGACATGGGAAAAGAGGCCCTCACATACCATATCTTTATGTCACTGTGCGCTTGCAGGCTTTACTTTCAGCCTCTTAAAACTCTGGAAAATGTGACATCCGTTGCACCTTCCTTTTTGAAACTTGCCATCATCCTCTTCAAGGGCACTCAACTGCTGTTTCTGGGGAACTTCATCAATCTGCTATAACTTCAGAGGAATCATCAACTTCAAGGTAACTGCTTCCTGTACCAACCTCAGGGAACTTCGAGTTCTTCAGATGAGATAGTGGATGGTCCCATAAGTTCTAGTTATTCTTCTCTCCTAAGTTCTGGTATTAGTTCTTTCAAGACAGTAAAAAATAAACAAAAATAACACCAAACCAAAGAAAAATTACCGATCTGTTTTGCTTAGTACAAAGTCAATGGAAAAGTATTTGCATCAAAGTAAGGCTTTAGGGTTAACTATTGGGGTCGTTTGGAGGCCAACTAATTTTTGTGCCATTACATTTCCTCGAAAAATCAAGTGGCTTAGGGTTCAACCCTCAGAAAAACTCTGTGCTACATCTTTGTAGTCTTCATGCTAGAGAGGGGATCCTAGTGGATCTTCCACAATCTGTGGTACTCTCGCCGATATGCTGCCTGAAGAAAACAAGAAACCATTCTATTCTTCTGCATGTAGAAGAAAACTTGACAACCACCTGACGAACACTTGAAAAACCTATACGCAACCGATACCTCAAGCGAAGGCATTTTTAGAAAATTTAAAGGAACTTTGTAACAATCAGTCGAAAAGCACAGTGTTTGTTTGAGAGAGCAAGTTTTCCATGACAAGTTTATAAACTTCAAAATGAGATTGAGGAAATTCCACCACAGATTGTGATTTTCCACTTTAAATAAAAAATTTCTTGTTACCCATTATTTCAATATGTTCAGGTTATATTATAAAATAATTCGTGTTTGCCTATAATTCAGAAATCCTTGAAGGAATGGCCTATAGGTAGATACATAAAAACTCCTGTTTCAAAACAGTTATTTTTGAAGTATTATTGTTTCTTCTATAGGTTGGTACACCCAGAATGTTTACCCTCTCATTGACATGGATATGACTATAGGCTGGAGCCTGGAACTCAACCTGAAATGTTTTTCGTCAAGAAGAAGTAACCCATCGGTTAATAGGAACATCAGTTACAACTTACTACTTGCTCGAACTCAGTTTGACAAGGTTCCAACTGCAGAGTCTACCTCGATGTGACAAAGTTCCAAATGTAGACTCAACCTTGGTGTGAACAGGCTCCTAATGCAGACTTGACCTTGGTGTGAAAAGGTTCCAACTGCTAAGTTCAGAAACCTTGTAAGTCAAAAATTGAGCTCAAAGATCAGCCGGGTCAATAATTGAGCTCCTAGATCAGTTGAGTCAAATTGAGCTATTTTTTATGGAGGTAGTTTTTTAAATTTAGATTTTACAATTTCTGACTCTCTTTACTAATTTCATTTTTTTGGCCCGCAAGGCTACCTCAAATATGCTAGAGTTCAATCATATTCAAGCTCTTTGACATTTTAACTAGAAGGGGTAGAGGGTAATTTAATTATCCAAAGTAATTTAAGAAAATTCAATGCTGATTGCCTTTTTTAAATTAATCAGTAAAATACCTACGTGGGAACGTTAGGCGAGATTCATAACTGATCAAACAACAACAGCGACGGATGTGGGATGAGAGGTTTCCCAGAGGGGAAAAGGAAGACGCGTTTGGCTTCAGATCAAGGTATTAACGGGAATTACGGGACCGGAGATTTCAATCCAGTTAATCCAAAGGTAATATCGATTGTGCCCCCCCGTCCCGTCTCAAAGTACCCAAGTAGATACTAACCCCTTCGCTTCCCACTTCGTTCAGCCATCACTTCAGAACAAACCTTAGTCCTTAGCCCCCACCCATCCTTCTCCCATCCGCATTCAAACCCTCTAACAATTTAATTACCGTAACTTGGGGACTAAAAGGGGCCGTTACACAGATGTAAGCCGGGGAAAAAGGAGAGAGAGAGAGGAACGGATGGATTGAAGTGAGACGGGGAGAGCCTTTGGGATGACTCCCTCAAGTTTTCGTTATAGCGAATCGTTTCGTTACGAATTCGTATTAATACACAGAAAGTTTCGAGGCGGTCGGAGAGAACGAAAACGATCGGAATCCTTCGAGTTGAAAATAGATAACCAGGATCCGATTCGCGACCACTTGCTTGGCTCTTGTCTTGTACTTTGATAAAAGATAAAAATACTGTAGGTAGGCGATCCAAGTAGGCGCGGATCCACAAAGATGAATTCGTGAGGGAGTTTTGAAGGTGGTTTTTATACGGGTTGTTCGCTTGTGAATCGAAAGTGGTTTACGAACAACGTGCAAACTGGTACAGTGCGCATGCGCGACCATCAACTATTTACAAACCGTTCGAAACCAGAGGATTGTCAAGGTAGAGAGAGGGTGAAATCTGATGGAAGGCCCCCTATATAGATAATTTCCCCTCCTCCTTGCTGCAAGAAAGGTAGTGACGGTACGTCATAGTCAACCCGTTCTAGCCGTTGTGTAATTGTTGGCCAGATCGGGTGACATCTCTTGTATGGACTCACCATCCCAGGAGCAGCCGTAAGAAGAACATAGCGGGGACTGGTCGCTCTGGTTGAGAGCAGGGACGTACCGTCACAGGATTCAATTCAAGATGCTCTCCAAATATGCCATAAAAGCAAGAAATTGAGTTTTTTTTTTGGTGTAGTAAACTACCATGAATGATCCATCTTTTTAATGTGTTTTTTTAAAAGCAGAATAACGTGATGTTGATTTTTTGGTTTGTCAAAAAAAATTGGTCACGAAAATTTCATGTAAATTTGAAATTTTGAGGATCTAATTGAAAAAACCAACATCTACACGTTATTCCGCGTGGGAAAAAAAGAAACATGAAAAATATAAATCCCAAAATAAGGAAATTAAATTTTAATTCATTCACCCTGTATACTCAGCTACGAAATATGAAACCTGTCATACAGGATGTGTTTATAAGATTCTCGCAGGACATTCTGCTCTGATTCCAAATATACCATACATTTTTGTTTTTAAGATGGTAATTCACACCAAAAACTTGAAAAAACACGTTTGTTGACCCTTAATTTTTCCAAAATTTGACCCCTGTGAATTCTCAAAAAATTCTGATCAACGAACTGATCCTTTCTTCTTATGAATATGATGAATATGACATTTGATTAAATTATTGCCATTTTGGAAGTTTCTCCGAAAATTCGCTAAAAGAGCAACTCCAGGATCTACAAAAAAAAATTGCCAAAGACAACGAATAAGAGAACGGAGGTTGGACATTCTGACTTTGAGTCAAGATTTAACATACAATTTCCTGCTACATTGGCCAGGAATATCTAGTCTCTCAATAACTGTATGGACCTCTTCTATTGAATAACAAAACAATATCTTCTGGCGCTACTTTATTTTTATGGTGAGTCCGCACCGGCATCATAGAACCAAATAAGGAGTATGTCACCGAGTGAATTCAGAATGCCGTCTCTTCCCCCAGAACAAGTCAGGATACTTCAGGAATTGAAGGAAAAGGGTCGGAGAGCTATCCGGAAAGACTAATATAGGATTTGGAGAAAAATGTACATCCGGGAGATGAATATTAAACGTCTTTTTCCCTAAAAGGATCGAAACCGGAGGGAGAGGGCTGCGTGGCCAGGAAAACGGCAGCAAAAGGGTTGAAAGCATTCTCGATACCAAGGGAGAGATCCAGAGCTCATGATCCCCTTGTCCGTTTCGATTCATGAATATTCACAACGATTTCTGATTACCGTACTCCGAGGTTAAAATATAAACTGGCCGGTTATTGTGTTTGAGAAGGGAAAGGGAGGAGTGCAGGGCTGGTTGTGGGGCATAAGTCACGCAATAAAGCTCCCTCAGGTCCTGCTGACGCCTCGCTTCTCAAACAACTGTTTTGACTCTTCCTCTCCCGCAAAACTCAATAATGATGCTGCAGATCGAAAAGCATTCTCAGTTGTTCATTTCCAATGCTGAAAATCTCAACTTGGGAAGTCACGGCATTATATTCTGTTTTTGTAAACACGCAACGCAAGCAACCAGCTTGCGAAACGTGTGATATTTTGCATTTCAACTGATTTTAAAATTCAATGAAATGGTCAACATCCGAATTCACTAAAATGGTCAAAATTCCATAAAATGGTCAACATCCAAATCCACTAAGATAGTCCCAATTCCCTAAAATGATCAACATCCAAATTCCCTAAAATGGTCAACATCAGAATTCACTAAAATGGTCAAAATTCAATAAAATGGTCAACATCCAAATTCACAAAAATGGTGAACATCCAACAGTCAAATGTCACCTCGAGTGATTCACTAAAATGGTCAACATCCGAAAATGTCACTAATTCACTAAGATGGGCAACATTCCCTAAAAACACTGAAATGGTCAACATACGAAAGTGAAAATTCGCCTCGAAATGGTCAATATCACTAAAATTGGTGACATCAAAATTCCCTAAAATGGTTAACATCCAAATTCACAAAAATGGTCAGCAGCTGAATTTACTAAAATGGTCAAAATTCAATAAAATGGTCAACATCCAAATTCACTAAAATGGTCAACATCCAAATTCACTAAAATGGTCAACATCAGAATTCACTAAAATGGTCAAAATTCAATAAAATGGCCAACATCCAAATTCACTAAAATGGTCAACATCAGAATTTACTAAAATGGTCAAAATTCAATAAAATGGCCAACATCCAAATTCACTAAAATGGTGGACATCCAACAGTCAAATGTCACCTCGAGTGATTCACTAAAACGGTCAACATCCGAAAATGTCACTAATTCACTAAGATGGCCAACATTCCCTAAAAACACTGAAATGGTCAACATACGAAAGTCAAAATTCGCCTCGAAATGGTCAACATCACTAAATGGGTGACATCCAAATTCCCTAAAATGGTTAACATCCAAATTCACAAAAATGGTCAGCATCTGAATTTACTAAAATGATCAAAATTCAATAAAATGGTTAACATCCAAATTCCCTAAATTGGTCAACATCCAAATTCACTAAAATGGTCAACATCAGAACTCACTAAAATGGTCCAAATTCACTAAAATGGTCAACATCAGAACTCACTAAAATGGTCCAAATTCACTAAATATTTCAACATCCAAATCGACTAAAATAGTCCAAATTCCCTAAAATGGTCAACATCCGAATTCACTAAAATGGTCAGCATCCAAATTCACTAAAATGGCCAACATCAGAATTCACTAAAATGGTCAAAATTCAATGAAATGGTCAACATCCAAATGCACTAAAATGGTCCAAATTCACTAAAATGGTGAACATTCAAAAGTCAAATGTCTCCTCGAGTGATTCACTAAAATGGTCAACATCCGAAAGTCGAATGTCACCTCGAGTAACAAATTCACATAGGTACAATGTGTTTAGCTCCATGGTTTGAAGATCATATGTATTGGAGAACACCATGCTTCCGGGTCCACCAAAGCTAGTGGTACTTCTAGTTTTCCAGCGAATTTTCGAAGTTAGCTATTGCGATGGCTTCAACATTAAAGTTACGCAAAATTGTTTGAAAATTTCCTCAATGGAAATGGGTTTCAGACCATTATAAAACGATTCCTGATTTTAACACTTTTTATGTAAGTATTTAAGTGTCACGGACAATATTTCCCCTAGGTATGCTCTGAAAAAAAGAAAAAAAATCCAAATAAAATTCAAAATGTCAATAATACAAAAAGAAAGGATGAGTTCCATGGCCAGAATTTTTGGAATACTGATAGTGGTCGATTTTTGAAAATCAAGGGACAAAAAACGTGCGTTTTTGAGCTTTATTGTGCAAATGACCATCTTAAACACAGGAATATATTGGTATATTCAAATCATTAAAATTGGTATATTTGAAATGATATCTATAAGAATTACCTGCCAAATTGCTACCAATTTTTACCTTCAAAATCTAAATTTCCACTCGTATTTAACATGTTATAGCACTTCCTGAACAAATTTGGTTCCACTCCTGGTTTGATGTCCTTACCACACACATAACTCCCACAATTTTAATGAAATATCCAGGATTTTAAGGATTAGGCGCTTCTTGATGGCCTTATAAGGAGTTCATATCAATCTTATAAATTTTATGACACCATAATGGGGCAACATTCTCGATCGTGTTGATGTTTGCCAGTTAGGGAAAACGTTTAACCGACCGTGAAATTCTTGTGCATGTTATTGACAACAGAAAGCTATGAATGCTGCACTTGGCAGTCGTTATTAGTTTATTTATTAAAATCTTCTTCTGAAATGATTGTATGTACCTAATGCAATTTAATTAGAAAATTTGGAAATAAATTATACTGAAATATCTAATAATACCATAAAATATTCTGATATTGATTCTGGAGTTATTTTGTGTATAGTTGATGAATTTTTTTCTCAAAATTATCACCTAACTACTAAATTATCGAAAATTTTCAATGAATATCATAAATGTATACCTAATGTTGTATTTGATATTTTGATGATTTCAATATTGCAATGACATGTGATGTTTACTACTTAACATTTGTGTGATTTTTAAAATTACTATTATATTGATATTGTACCACGACCAAACTATTATATTTATTGTACCACATTAAACCACAGATTTCATTAGGTACTAAACTGGTTCAAATTACGAGTTTGAAGTGAAATAGATATATCGTGAGCCCTTTTCCACCAAATATCAGTAAACATGACTGCTCAAAATAGGTAGTATTTTTCGTCGATAAAATCCAAATCCGTAGTATTACAAATTCACAAATCGGTTGGTGGGTGATTCATGATTCGTGACGGAAACAACAAAACCTCGCAACCAATCAACATTGAATAGTATCACTATCCTGTCCGAGTGTTGAAAACCATTGAAACCAGCGATTGTCCTACAAAACCGAAAAAAAACACGGTGGGTATAGCGGATACTTAAGCACAATAGCTTCCTATCGCTGGATGGGGGGGGGTCCTCCGTTGATTTCGAAATGCTGTCCGTGCCGATTAACTTAGCCAGAGACAACAGTCTATTGTACGAGTCAATATCAAAGTCAGCAACCCAATGGGATTGTTGTGTTTGCCATTTAATTGTCACCAAAGAGGTCACAAACCCATGCCTGCGAAAGAGAAACGAATACCTTCATAATTATTTCTCCACCCAACGCCCGCAATATTTATCCAGTCCATTTCCGTAATTCTTCGCAAGACTCATAAATATGAGTGTTGTACCTATCATTTTGTCGTTGTAATTTTCCCTCTTTGAAATGATATTGTTGTGCCGAACCGAGATATGGGTGAGTTGAAATAATACTCTGGCAGAGGCAGTTTATACTCAGTAGGTAGTCAGATTTTTTTCTTTTTTCGCACCGGTTACCGACATGAGGATCAACAATGAGTTGATGGGGAGTGGAGGGGAGGCCAAACGTAGTTCAAAATCCCCGAAAGTGAGAAGAGATCCCCGAAGACTCAAGTCAAGATTACAAGATCTTTGGCCAACAATGTACCCACTGCCAAAAATATTTGAAGTAAAATATTCATAAATAGTCAACTTACGTTAACAGTCCGATCTTATATACTCGTAGTATGTCTACAGTTAAGTTGGGACAAACTTCTGGAGTGGATTCTAAAACTAATGTTCAACAAAAAGTGTTCCCTGGAGTTATTTTTTTAACCTCTTGTTTTCGTGAGATTTTTCACGTTTGAAATGTATTCACGTCTTCGATCTTCTATCACTAAAACAGCCAGAACTCACTTGCCGTACGGAGTAAAGTTGAAAAGAAATATAACATTAAAAAGAACGTTTCATTTCCTATAAGAACTTCAACTGCTGATTTTTGATGCTCGAAATGCAACATAACGATCAAATTTTGAGGATTCCCCGAAATTCGACTTTTCTTTTGGACTTTCGACTTTTTCTTCTAAATCAATACTACTGAGCCAAGAACATAACAGGAAAAACTTTCTCAGGATCTTAGCTTTTTAACGGTGTAGCAATTCCTAATTTTGATGCACTAATTAAAGGAGAAAATTGCGTTTAGAAGAAAAAATTACGTTTTTCAAGGTAATCGAGTGTTAACGACCTGACCATGACTGGATGAGTTACGTATCGTTTTCCTCGTGATTTTTCATACTGAATCGAAGGGTGACACTTCTGATTCATTTTGACTTATAACCTTTTTTTTCTAACGAAAATAGTGCATCTTTTGGACATATTAACACCACCTGTACGTAGATGTGTTGATGTACGTAGATGTACTGATGCACGTAGATGTACTGATGTACTTAGATGTACTAATGTACTTAGATGTACTGATGCACGTTGATGTACTAATGCACCTATCTGTACTGATGTACGTAGATGTACTGATGCACGTAGATGTACTGATGCACCTTGATGTACTGATGTACGTAGATGTCCTGATGTACGTATATGTACTGATGCACGTTGATGTACTGATGCCACCTAGATGTACTGATGTACGTAGATATACTGATGTACGTTGATGTCCTGATGCACGTTGATGTACTGATGCACCTAGATGTACTGATGTACGTAGATATACTTATGTACGTTGATGTCCTGATGTACGTAGATGTACTGATGCACGTTGATGTACTGATGCACCTAGATGTACTGATGTACGTAGATGTCCTGATGTACGTAGATGTACTTATGCACGTTGATGTACTGATGTACCTTGATGTACTGATGTACGTAGACGTACTGATTTACGTAGATGTACTGATGCACGTTGATGTACTGATGCACCTAGATGTACTGATGTACGTAGATGTACTGATGCAGGTAGATATACTGATGTACAGGTATTATAACCTCAGAATCTCAGTTCTGCCCTACCTGCGCTGAAAGTTCTGTTCGCCCTCTAGCTGACGGTCTTTGGTCCCAGGAGTATATCATGTTTGGGCAGATCCAGCTAGAAAAGTTCCATTCATGCAGCATGAGTTGGTGAGCGAA
>JAEMON010000001.1:75859037-75869106 GCA_030264115.1 Lygus lineolaris | reverse complement strand
CCCCCCCCCCCCCCCCTCCTCATACCCTCTCACTTTACCCCCTCCATCCATCCTCGCCGCCCCACGACCAGCCGCCCCATCCCCACTTCCTCCCCCTTGAACGACACTTCTACACACAAACCTGTTAACAACAACTGTTAAATAGTATCTCTCTTAAACTTAAGTGTCAAGTAACCAACTTTCTTGTTGGAGTTACCTGTCTGCATACCAGCTTCGCGGCTCTATAATACCACTATTGCCTCAAATAGAGAACTACCAACCTATACTTAGTACCCACACAACGCTCATTATTATCCTATCGCACGAATGTTTCTGTCGTACTGTATTTTAATGGGAAATATCAAATCTGTTATTAATCTTTCTTTCCACTCTCTCTGGTTAGGTACAGTATCGATGGGAGTTAGTTAAACTCTTCAATCCCTGATGAAATAAAGGATTGTATCAGAAAATTAGATAGGAATCACAGGAATACCTACTTATAATTGAAATGTATGAATACATTATTGAATACAACGGGTTAAAATCTTCAGCTCATCCAGTAGAAGGCGATGATTGTCCATTTCTGTCAGGTACTCGGGGAGTAACATTCTTCGAACTTATGGCCTCAGTCACTGTCTCAATCACAGCAACAAGTGATGGAACGAAATTCTACTGCTGACCGGCGGAACAAGGCGATGATGTGGTTAATAGCCCAGCTATGAAGAATAAGAAGAAAAATGTGTACTTACCGATATCATTCTACACAATAAATCGAAACACGGCACTACAGCAGGGAATCCAGAAACGTTACTCAAACTATTACGCACCACAAAAAATACACTGCATCGATAATATAAAATAAAATAGGAAGACTCGTTGAGCCAGATCTTCGGGAGAGTCCATATTATGTATGTTTCACAGAGTGCCTGCTGTGTACGGATCGGTCAACGGAAGTATTCTTAGCGAGGTGAAAGGAGAAGCATGGGTGTCTCCAGAGATGGTAAGAGTATCCTTTGAATGTGATGTAACACGTTATCCGAAACATACAGAGGTATATCCCAATGGAAGTTTCAGTCAATGACGGGATCCGGGATAGGGAGTGACGTCTTCATATGATATCCGCGTTATCAACGCCGACAGCTCTCCTTTTACATCGGTGATATTGTAGTCAGTCGCCGAAGATGCCTCTCGTGCCAAGCATAGAAAGTACGTGCATGAAAAGATGTCGATGGACCTTTTGTGTTACTCATCAAGTCATGCGAAGGTGTCTTGCACACAGAGTTCCATGAAGTAAATACCGCTCTCAGCTGCATGGGAGAGGAGGTCCTTGGCTACCGCAAGTGGGACGAATCTCGCTCGGTTGTGGCTGGTTTCGTCCAAACGAAGCTTCTCCCGGAGGTTGCGAGGCTCCCAGAAAGCAATTTGACCAATAACTGGTGAATATCCTCAGGCATATAGGAAGAAAGCAGCGCTGGAGCTCGAAGATGGCTCCCCTTTCCCGCTTCATGGAGATGGATGAGAATTTGGACAAAACAGATCCTGTGATTGTACGAGACATGTGGACAGAAGTTTGATTTGGATGGATCTATGCTGGACCAAAACGTGCCAACGGCTGCGGCCTTCACTGAATGAAATAATGTTTGTGAAAACACATGGTTCAGGAGACGTTTCACTACAAAATCGTTTAAAACATAAGTCAAAGAGTCAATTGCTGCGAGTACTTTTCAGCTTCAAAACCCATCGAACAACCAGCAAGGAGAGCTGATGTGTTTTCTTACCAGATTACAATATTACGTGGCCTCATAATCCAGAGACTCTGCTGCTCGAAGCTCCATCAGTGATGGTTGCAGGAAATTCAAGTGAGTCTTGTGGATTGAGCGAGTTTTACAAAGCGCGTTAAAAGGCAAATTCACAACAAGTGTCACAACATGTTCACAGTCATTAGACGGGCCGAACTCAATGATCGAGAAAACGTCAGGAGCAGGAGATGATGATGTCGGAGACGTCTTACAATGTCTTCCACTCCTAGAGGCAAAACTACACAGGGGAGCTGATATATTGCCTTCCCAGATTACTTGCCCTCACCATTCGGAGTTCAATAGACTCTGCAGATCGAAGCTCCAGTAAAGATTATTGAAACAATTGAGTTTTGTGGAGCGAGCGTGGTTCAAAAAGCGCATTAAAAGGCAAATTCAAGTATCACAACATGATCAGAGTCAAAATACGTCGTAAGTGATGAACTGAAGGATCGAGGAAACTTCAGAAGCAGAAAATGAAGCCGAGAGATGATTCAACGAGTCTTACAATTTCCACCTATCCTGGACCCAAATCAACAAGGAGAGGATGATATGTTTCCTTACTAGATTTCCTGGCCTCACAATCCAGAGCTCAATCCAGAGCTCGAAGCTACAGTAATGGCTATTGAATCAAGCGAGTCTTGTGGAGCGAGCGTGGTTTACAAAGCGCATTAAAACGACAAATTTATGTGTCACAACATGATCAGAGTCAAAATAAGTGACGAATTCAAGGATCGAGAAAACTTCAGAAGCAGAACGTGAAGCCGAGAGAGTCAACGAGACTCACAATTCTGGAGCCAAATCCACAAGGAGGGGATGATAATGTTTCCTTACTAGATTTCCTGGCCTCACAATCCAGAGCTCAATAAACTGCTGCTCGAAGCAACAGTAACGATTATTGAAGCAAGTGAGTCTTGTGGAGTGAGCGTGGTTTACAAAGTGCATTGAAACGGCAAATTCAAGTGTCACAACATGTTCAGAGTCATTAGACGGGCCGAACACAAGGATCGAGAAAACGTCAGAAGCAGGAGATGAAGCCGAGAGACGAGTCAACGAGTCTTACAATGTCTCCCGCTCCTGGAGCCAAACCCACTCAGGAGCCCTTGATCCCGCACATAAAACGTGTGGTTTTGATTTTATAAGCGCCTGATAGGGTAGGAAGGAGGGGTGAGCAGGACTTAAGTCTTCCCTTATTCGCCACCATCCCCCGTGGCAAGGGGTTTCACCAACCCCTACCGCTAAGACGAAGAGAGGTTTATTAAGACTGGAGCCTTGGACCTCCGCAAGGCTGAGGGAGATGACGACAACGGGTTGATTGAAAGTGTTGAAGTGATGGCGAGGGGGGGCCCTGCCCCCCTCTAGAGGGCTCCACTGCGGCAGCAACGGGTTTGATAGTCAACTTATCCCAACCTGTCGTAAAACATCCCCCACCCCAACTTTCTACCCTCATTGTCTTTTTAATTAACCCCCAACACCCCCCACTCGTCCCGCAGTTCAAGCTTCTTCCTCCTTTACTCCTTCCTCACCTTGGAATTTACAGTTTGCTGATATTTATATTAGTCCCCGTATTTTCTCGAGGTTTATGAGAAAAAGGAGAGACTGCCTCCAGGAAGAAGGTGGGAAAGGAGAAGTTGGGGGAGGCAGAATTTTTACGAACTCTTGACACCTCGGGGACGGGTCAATTGTTTTTCTCATCCGAAGCGCTGTAGGTGCGGATCCACGGGGAAGGAACTCAGCCCGCCTTGATATTACTTCTCATTCCTGCTCTTTCAAACCTTCCTTTTCTTTCCAGCTCTTCAAAGTGCAAAAAAAGGAGAGCTAAGTTGAGTCCCCAGCTCCATGGATTATTCGTTCGAGTTGATAATGAACAAAGTCGGTAAAGAACATGGTACTCGTGAAATATCCTAATTTAATTTGTTTGTTCACACTAAAAAAAAAAATAATTATAATATTAACGAATAGGTGATTATCATTTTCATGTTAGGTACTGCAACGCATATTATAATATTTCTGTATAGGTATAGCTTTTCAAAATCAAATTAAGAATTTTCCGAACCAAATTCAGAATTTTTCATTTCAAATTCCTATTTTTTCTCAAAATTTCATAGCGTACATTTTGAAAAATACTCTGAATTTGAAAAGGAAAATTCTGAATTTGATTCAGAAAATCTATAGTTAGGTAGTTATCGAAAAAAAAGTTGGTTTTCTAAATCTATAGTTAGTTTCCTACTCTAGCTATCGTTATTGAATTTTCCCATTTCAAATTCAGAATTTTTCATTTTAAATTGGTATTTTTTCTCAACATTTCATAACGTAAATTTTGAAAATGCTCTGAATTTGAAAAGGAAAATTCTGAATTTGGTTCGGAAAATCTATAGTTAGGTATTCTGCGGCAATATCTGTTACCAGTTTCATCTCTATTATGCAGGGTCATTCCAAAGTAATGGACGTTAATTTTTTTATAATAAGAATATTATAAATTTTTATCTCCATAGTCACGAAAAAAATAAAAATGAAGTTGAAATGGTTCCCCCATACTTTCCACAACTACTGGACTCTAAGCAATTGGCCCGTTCAACTATTGGGCCCTGTTCAACTACTAGACCCTGTCCAACTACTAGACCCTGTCCAACTACTGGACCCTGTCCAAATCCTGGTCTCTGTCCAACTACTGGACCCTGTCCAACTACTATAGACCCTGTCCCACTACTCGACCATGTCCAACTAATGGACTCTATCTAACTACTCGGCCCTGTCCAAATCCTGGTCTCTGTCCAACTACTGGACCCTGTCCTACTACTTGACCATACCCAACTACTGGACTCTGTCTAATTACTTGATCCGTCCTTTTGGGCCCTGCTCAACTACTGGACCCTCTCCAACTGCTAGACCCCAACTTCTGGATCCGGTCCAACAACTAGACCCTGTCCAACTACTAGACCCTGTCAAAATACTGGGACCCCTTACTCTGATTGGAATAAGAAAAGTCCCATTAATGCAGCATGAGTTGATGAGCGGATTTCGAAGAATAATGTTAACCGATTTGGTGGGTGATTCTTATAGGAAATTTCACGCTGATTCCAAATATATCATATGTTCCTATGTTTAAGATGGTAATTTACACAAAAAACAATTTTTTTAAAGCAATTTTTGAAACTAAATTTTCAAAATTTGACCCCTTGGAGCACTCCAAAAATTCAGGCTAACGAACTCATCCTTCCTTCGATATTATTGACATTTTGAAATTTTTTCAGATTTTCAGCTCGATTCCTCGGTCAGGTAGCGTCTGGAGTAACACATAAATAAATAGGTATATGTATATAAATATATGTATAAGTATAAAAAAGTGTTAAATTTCAGGAATCGTGTTAGAATGGTCTGGAACGGATTCCCATGAATAAAAGTTCCAAAAATTTGCATTACAAAAATATTGAAGCCATCGCAATAGCTTCATTTTCTTCGAAAACTCTCTAAAATGCACTAAATTACCTAAAGTTGCAGATACTTCGTTTCTGCGTTAAGGCTTCATTTTCGTTACTCTCAAGTGTTTAGGTAAATACCTTTTAAGGAATCTTTTTGTAAATCATGCGAATTCCTCGTTTGGCTCAAGGAAAATCCCTTAAGAAGCCGGAAAAACCCTTCCTCCCGCGAATTTTTTTTTCTCCGAAAATCCGGTAATACCTGGTAGGAAAAAACGACGTTCGACAAAAGGTGTGATTTATTGACAAAGGAATTTTAATAACAGCGAGAAGTGACAACGAAAAAAAAAAAACTCGAATTCACAAGAGGGGCGTCGCCAGAGTCAGATGCCAGACAATGTCTGAGACAGCGGTCCTCTTAATCTAACGAACGGTTTTGCAATTTTAATAATACGACAACCCCCTCTTTTGATGTGCCACTTTGTGATGAATACGTCCCAACTTGACTCATTTAATGCATCGGGTGGGGACTTCAAAATGTTACCACAATGTTGAATGAGTGAAAAAAAGAAGAAACAAGGCGTTTTTTTACTGTATAGGTCGCTCGCAGATTATTTTCTGCTTTAATTTTCATCCTTTTAAATTATAAGAATAAGAAAAAAGTCATCCTTTACCGACGGTTCTTAGTTACTCGAGATTTTTCCTTTTTCAAGCGTTATGTTTATGAGCGAACTGGTACCTATAATTGTACGTTTGGAGCCACTTGTGGCCCCCAGCGCTGGCTTCTGACGTTTTGACGTTGTCGCCTCGAGACATCGACAGCTGCTTTGAGGGGCGTCTTTCGTCGTCGATGCCTCTCATAATTTCGAGATGAATGCCGAAATTTGCGGACCTGTCGCTGACGGGAGACATCTGGTCCGAGGCTTGACAACAAGTTTAGACTCGCCCGAAAAAAAAAAAAAAAAAAAAAAAATGATGATTTTTCCAATAACGAGAGGCGTGCCAGGATATCATTACTTCAGAAGGTGAAACTAGTAAAAACTATTAAAAAACAAACAAAAAAGTCCTCCCAAGACACACCGCATTGAAGGACATTCCTCCTTTCTTGAAGTCGATCTAAAACTACTGGAACAATAATTAAAAAGTTCCAGATATGCAGAACTAAAAAAATACAAAAAATCCAGTCATGCAGCAGCAGTTGAGCAAATTTTCAAAAAATCATTTTATAAGATATTTTCCTAGCGATTTTTGAACTACGATTTTTTAATTTGGTGGGTGATCCTTATAGGACACTTTGCGCTGATTTTGAATATAGCAATATTTACCTATATTTATTATGGTAAATCACACCAAAAGGCTCAAACACACGTTTTTACCCATAATTTTCAAAATTAAAAAGTAGTTACTCCAAAACTTTTGCAAATGTTATCCTTTCGTTCTGTAATATTGACATTTTGGATTTTATTTGGATTTGTGTTCGAGCATTTCTGGGGTGTGACATCGTCTGTGACAATCATATACATACAAATATAAACACATTTAAAAGAATGTTAAACATCAGGAATCTTTTTAGAATGGTCTGAAATGGATTTCCGTGGAGAATATTCTCAAGAATTTGCGTACCAGTAATTTTGGAGTAATTTCAATAGCTTTATTTCCTTCAAAAGTTCAATGAAAATCTAATCACTCGAATTTTTCTATATTTTTATTGAATCGTAATCTAGCTATCGGCATTTTGACCTGAATCAGATATATTTTGTCCAATATGATACTGAAATTCAATTCATTCCCCCCACCAAACCATCCAAGAGGATCCCAATAAATTTAGGATGAACGAATTGTTGTGGCATTTTATAATTGTGAGGCAAAAATCGAAAAACTGACCTCACCACATGATTCTGCATCAACAAAAACCTCGAAAAACATGTATCGGATGTGATACTGGAATAGATACGTCAACAATATTTGGTTATTTACGTTTTGGAAACATTTTGCGCGTATTTGCGCACATGTTTGCTCTTTCAAATCAGTGATATCTATTATGGAGAAGGAGATTTGCCCAAATTCTGCCTTCGTTTTTGAATTTGATTTGGAAAATTCTCAATTCGGATTGTAGTTCTGAATTTGTCTAGGTATATTCTGAATTCAGTTTGTAATATTCCGAATTTGGTTTTTAAAATTCAGAATTAGACTCGGTGAATTCTGAATTTAGTTTTTAATATTCTGAATTTGGTTTGGGAAATTCTGAATTTGATTTGGAAAATACTAAATTTGATTTAGAAAATTCTTAATTCGGATTGTAGTTCTAAATTTGTCTAGGTATATTCTGAATTCAGTTTGTAATATTCCGAATTTGGTTTTTAAAATTCAGAATTAGACGCGGTGAATTTTGAATTCAGTTTTTAATATTCTGAATTTGGTTTGGGAAATTCTGAATTTGATTTGGAAAATTCTAAATTTGATTTGGAAAATTCTTAATTCGGATTGTAGTTCTGAATTTGTCTAGGTATATTTTGAATTCAGTTTGTAATATTCCGAATATGGTTTCAAAATTCTGAGTTTGACTCGGTGAATTCCGAATTTAGTTTGGAAAATTCTGAATTCAATTTGGAAAATTCTTTATTCGGTTTGTAAAATTTTGAATTTGTCTAGGTATTCCGAATTCAGTTTGGAATATTCCGAATTTGGTTTTTAAATTGTGAATTTGACGGCAAATTCTGAATTTAGTTTTTAATACCTATTCTGAATTCAATTTGTAACATTCCGAATTTGGTTTTCAAAATTCTGAATTTGACTAGGTATATTCTGAATTTAGTTTGGAATATTATGAATTTGGTTTGTTAATTTCTGAATTTGATTTGGAAAATTCTGAATTTGATTTGGAAAATTCTTAATTCGGATTGTAAAATTCTAAATTTGTCTAGGAATATTCTGAGTTCAGTTTGTAATATTCCGAATTTGGTTGCAAAATTCTGAATTTGACTCGATAAATTCCGAATGTAGTTTGGAAAATTTTGAATTGCACTTGGGAAACCAATTTAGATTCCGACTGATAGCCGAATTTACCATTGCATCGCACTTTTCAACCACTTATAATCGTCCGAGCCCGCCCCATTAGGGCCGATTCACTGCCGACTTGACGGACGGTATTTTCGGACAACGGAAAACCAGACACCCCGTAAATCAAGTCCGGTAAAAAGTATTTTTGCGGGGTTCAGTTGAGAGAAATTGAAATAGTCGAAGAAGGGGTGATGATGGGGGGGTGAATGGAGGGGCGGAATGCCCGAGTTTGGAAAAGCTAGAATTTATTATGACTGACAGACCGCCTTTTTGGGTGTGTTTTTCCCCTTGTATATTTTTTTTCTGCCGTCGCCGCAACAACCCCAATTTTGTGATAAATTTATCACATCGTAGTTGTGAACGTGTTTTTTCTTCGCTTGACTGCTCTCTCCCCGTTACAGCTGGCAATTTAAGGGAAAGAAAAAAAATCGCGAAAGGCCACTTGAAACTTCCACGATTTCTGATTCCGACTCTTGAACGAAATATTGACTGTTGACTCGCGTGAAAAGAGACGTATAATAATTATACGTTATATTAAATTATTTAAGTCGAAACGGCTCCAAGTGATGACTACAGTGAAACCTGGTTATAAGCAACCTCTGTACAGGGTGGCCCAACGAAGGTGTCTCAGCCCCTTCGTTTCCTCTACAGCCCCCCCCCCCAAAAAAAAAAAAACGGACGGAAGCTAGTTTTCATAATAAATTTTTGGCTTAAGTAGAGCTAGTGCGCGGAACGTGCGCAATAATTAGCAAAATGTTGCCATCTTGCGACGATAACCACCATTTATTATACGGATTCCCGGCCCGGACGAGTCTATGACCTTAGGCTCAGAATCAATTAGGAAGCATTGTAAATGTTATATTCATGCAGGTATGACCAAATATGTTTGTTTTGTAACAATATTTATGTACTTATATCAAAAAATAAAAAATAAAATAAAATAAACAACAACGATCTACAATTTTAGTCAGAAAAAACAATACATTTATAAAACTTAAAAATAAAAAATAAAATAAAAGGATTCGGATTCCACGTGAAATTTCACAACAAACGTAGGTACCTTCTGAGGTGTCGATTTTCATTTCTCAAATAGAATGAGTAAAATGTGCTAAGTTTGGCAAAACGGGAAAACTGGTTTCCACGTGTAGCACATGGTTTTCACGTGTTCTTCAACGCTGAATCACGTGGTGAAATGTCATGGTTCGTAGGAGTGAGAAGTCAATTTTAAGGACAGTTGCAAGAGCTTCAACCAGTAGACCACTTGCGAAACGAGTGTCTTTGCAACTGGCCTACTCGGAGCTAGTAGGCCAGTTGCAATATAGACCAGTTGCGAGTGTGTTTCACGGCGTAGGCCACTTGCAAGACAAGTTCTACTGTAGGCCAGTTGCAAAGGGTCTTCTGTAGGCCAGTTCTGTGCTCTCAGTTCGCAACTGGCCTACTCGGAGCTAGTAGACCAGTCGCCGTGGATTCAATTCCGAGAGGTGGAGTTTCAAAGTATTTCGGAAAATCCGGGGGAGAATATTTTTCAGTTGGAAGCGCGCCAAGTTGCCGGGGGGATGTGAGGTGAGTGGCTGGCCATAGATTGGTTTCGTGAGGTTTTTAGGTTCAGGTTCAGGTTTTTAGGTTCAGGTTCAGGCGGGGTAGCCTCGGTAACGGTATCTCTGACCGTTACACCTTTCTTTGTATCGATTTCATTAAAAAGGGTGGCCGAAAAAGAGGCTGGTGGGAAATCGAGGGAGAACGAAATATTTAAGTGTAGGGGGCGGAGCCCGGGGGTGGTTCCCTATAGACTGTATTGACACTATCGGGAGGGGG
>JAEMON010000001.1:75838298-75849265 GCA_030264115.1 Lygus lineolaris | reverse complement strand
CCCCCCCCCCCCCCCATCCCACTACCACCCCCTCTCAGCTCCTCACACCCTTCTAACGCAACCCAATCGATTCTGCGACTTGTTCCGATTTATAAATACCGCTCTCTTCGCGGTGACTCCTCGACTCTCCACTGAGTGGGCGGAGGACAGTCACACCTGTTTTCGCTCTACCTCTCTTCCAAAGGGAAGATCACAGTGAGAGCTTTCCGAAAATTACGTACCTACCTAGTGTGAGTGGTAGTATTCGAAGATTGGAAATGCCAAATGTGGTAGAAAGGATCTTTAGAGGGCCACATTTGGGGGTTTCAAAGTACATCACTCTTATATACACATACATTCGACCACTATACCATACAGAGTAGGTACACATACAATCCAGTTCCCACTACACCATATTTCCAGTACACGTGATATGTATATTCCAGTTCCCACTACACCATATTTCCAGTACACGTGATATGTATGCGTGTACATTCCAGTTCCCACTACACTACACAATACTTACAGAACACATATATTCCAGTTCCTACTACACCATGCTTACAGTACACATATATTCCAGTTCCCACTACACAATTCTTACAGTTGTACAAATAGAATCCAGTTCCTACTATACCGTACGCATATATTCCAGTTCCTACTACACCATTCTTACAGTTGTACAATTAGAATCCAGTTCCTACTACACCATTCTTGCAGTTGTACAAATAAAATCCAGTTCCTACTACACCATGCTTACAGTACACATATATTCCAGTTCCTACTACACAATTCTTACAGTTGTACAAATAGAATCCAGTTCCTACTATACCATGCTTACCGTACGCATGTATTCCAGGTCCTACTACACCATTCTTACAGTTGTACAAATGAAATCCAGTTCCTACTACACTATTCTTGCAGTTGTACAAATAAAATCCAGTTCCTACTATAGCATGCTTACCGTACGCATATATTCCAGTTCCCACTACACCATTCTTACAGTTGTACAATTAGAATCCACTTGCTACTACACCTTTCTTACAGTACACATACATTCCAGTTCCTACTATAGCATGCTTACAGTACGGATACATTCCTGTTCCTACTACATCATTCTTACAGTAGAAGTACAAATAGAATCCAGTTCCTTCTAAACCGTACATTAGGTACAAGGTGCAAAAACCTAAGGGTTGCCATACGTCCTAATTTTGGAGAGTCCCTATCTGTTTCACACCCTCTATCCATACCGTACAATGACAAAAACCGCAACAAGTCCGTATTTCGCACCTCACTTTGTACGTACTTCCATTTTTCACCCATCCTAAGCTCGTTTTTGCAAATAAAAAATGTGGGTAGGTATGACTACGTTCGTTGTGTAATTTCACGGAGTATCCGAATCTGAAAAAGGGGGTTTTCATTTGAAATGGGTAAGGAATTTGCTATGGTAAAAATCCGCATGCAGATTTTACCGAATTTTCGGAGAAAATGAAGCTATTGCAATGGCTTAAAAATTTTAGTAATGCAAATTTTTGAAAATTTTCTTCATGGAAATCCGTTTCAGACCATTCTAAAACGATTCCTGAAACTGAACACTTTTTCGTATACATACATATATAATTATGTCACTCCAGACGATATCTGACCGAGGAATCGAGATATAAAATCCAAAAACTTTAAAAAATGTCAATAATATCAAAAATTAGGATGAGTTTGATAGCCAGAATTTTTGGAGTACTCCAAGGGGTGGCATTTTGAGAATTTAGAGTAAAAAAACGTGTTTTTGAGGTTTTTGGTGTAAAGTACCATCTTAAACATAGGAACATATACCTATGGTATATTCGGAATCAGCGTGAAATTTCCTATAAGAAACACCCACCAAATCGGTTAAAAATTTTCTTTGAAAATTCGCTCATCAACTCATGCTGCATGAATGGAACTTTCAGAATCCAGGTTACAAAAAAATTGTTCTTGAAAATGTCCCAGTTTTTGAAAAAATGGGTGCGGTGCATGAATGGGTACCTATATTTGGATACTATCCGGTGGGGCTTCTACCTCCGGTAGTATTCATACTTCGTTCGAGGGCTGGGACTCCCACTTTACCTTCAGGCAGTGTTTACATCGCTACTCTTTGCATCAATTATGATGATGTGAAGACAAATATGAATGAACGCGGAAATTCGAAATTAGGAAACTCGACTAACAGGGGTGTTGAAGATGATACGAAAAGTTCCTTCTGTCGAGCGGCTCCTACAGAAGCCAGCTAGTTGTCGAGGACGCGGTTGAAAGAAGAGGGGAAGGGTGAGGGGAGGGGAGGGGTGGGGGAGAGTGAATTATTTATTTGAGAAGTTATTTATTGTTACGTTTCTAAGTTTCTGGGCGTTAGCTCCGTCCGAACTCCACGGAGATAATTTATTCGTCACCAAAAGGACGGCGATATTTTTCTGTCAGCGAAAATACGAACAGCCTTCTAGGAGGGGGAAAAACAGGAGGGGAGGGGAGTTCAGTTTTTTTTAAGGATTTATACCGCGTATTTGGTATTATTTGTAAGTGTCACTGAAAAAAAGAGAAAGAGAGAGGTTGAGAGCGGTTAAGACGCGGTTCGGGGGTGGAAAATATTTCTATCGCTGGAATTCAATTAGGGGGTGTCGAGGGGGTGAACGCATAACAATACCTTTCCTGGCGCACTGGAAGAGCCTTCGGTGGCGCATTGCTGTGGTACAAAGATTTATAACACCACCCTTAACAACAACGGGAAACCCTCATACTCGATCCTTTGATTACCCTCCCATCACTTAGTGCCCTTCGACGTGGAGATGTACCGCCTTTTTCGAGAAAACGGCAGAAAATTGTGGGATTTGAGACGAAACCCTCTGAACTCAGCCTCAAAATTCATACAAGAACATCTGCTTCGGGGCGTCACACTACATTCCTCATAAGTAGTATACAGGGAGACCCATTACAAGCACCGCAAAACTTCAGGGATCGGTTCTACACCTAAATCTCTAGAAAAAGCCCTTCTATGACTCCGATGGGACCAGTTCTTGAACAAGTTCCTCGTAGAAATTTTCGAGAGTATTTCCAATTTCAAGATTTATTTCATTGACCACTAAAATGACCATCACTCCCTCAATTCGCGGTGCAAAATTTGAAATAACGACACCGTTGGAAAAAGCGTTAAATTTGCTATCTTTCCAATGCATTATCGAAATTTTCTCAAAGAATGCAACGGACAAAAATTTGTCTGAAAAGACAATGTCTCGGAAATGAGGTCGGAAGGTGTCAGACATCTTCACTATTAGAAGGTTTATCAGGCATCTCCACGTCCCCAATTCAGAAATAAGAAAGAAATAAGAAAATAACAAAACTTGATTTCCAAAAAAAGTCAATACTACTTTACTACGAGTAGAACAATAAAAAATCCATAGGACGTACAAAAAAGTTCCAGTCACGCAATATGTGAGTTGATGAGCGAATTTAAAAAAATAATTTTAAACGATTTGGTGGGTGACTCTTATAGGAAATTTTGGCTGAATCTGAATATACCGTAATAATATTATGTTCCTTTTAAGATAAAAATGTACACCAAAAACCTCAAGAAATAATTGTTTTAAATAGATTTTTGACCTAAATTTTGAAAATTTAACCCTTCAGAGTACAACTCTAAAAATTCTGGCCAACGAACTCTTCCTTTCTCTTGATATTATTGACATTTTGAATTGTTGTTTGATTTCTCAGATCGATTCTGGGATCAGATACGGTCGGAGTGACACAAACATACACCGCTATATATAAAAGTGTTGAACTTCAGGAACCGTTCTAAAATGGTCTGAAACGGATTTCCATGGAGAAAATGTTTGAAAATTTGTATAACTAAAATTTTGAAGCCATTTCAATAGCTGAATTTTTTCTTCGGAATTTCACTAACAACAGCTAGACTGAGCACACAGTGATAGGATTATGTCGTGTGATGGCACTGAACCGTCCTCCGTTATTTTTCGAAGTTTTCGAAAAATTCTACATGAACTTTTGTTTTTACATCCGTTTGCGGGAATCATCTCCGATTTCTATTATAGTCGACTTTCTCGGAACCTCTGATCCCCCGACAACTGAATTAAAGAGAAGAATTGACCATTTTAGCCGACGAGATGGCCTAGCTCGTTGTGACTAAATTTATTTCTCGCATGCTTAAATGCAAAGCTGGCGGAAATTCTATTAGCCCTCCCCATAATTGAACTCTCTCCATTGCTTGGGACGTTCCCGATAAATTACGCTAACTTTTAATGGATTTTTTAATTCGAATATACGTTTTCTTCCTCTCGAACACCAATCTTGGGGAATTTACTACAGTCAGGAATTCCTGTCAGAATATATCTGTGGAGAATAATGCGGGGACGTTTACAGGGCTGGGCGGTTTTCCATCTGTTGTGTGTACAAACGTGGTTGTATATGTATTCCAAGCAAAGTTCAGAATTTTCCAAACCGAATTTAAAATTATCCAAACTAAATTCAGAATACTTCAAACCCAAATTCAGAATTTTCCAAACCAAATTCACAATTTTTCATTTCAAACTCACAATTTTCCATTTCAAGTTCAGTTTAAAAAAAAATATTAATGCTATTTTGAAAAAAATCGGAATTTGAAACGAAAAATTCTGAGTATGGTTTGGAATATAGGTGGTATAGGTACCTACTGAATATGGTTTGGACATTTCTGGAATCGGTTTGGAAAATTCTGAAGTAGACTTGAAAAACCTATAGAACGGACTAAAAAAACATGTTTTTGAGGTTTTTGGTGTACATTATCATCTTAAACATAGACACATAATATGTTTCATGCTGCATGAATGGAACATTTTGCGTTTCAGAGCTTTCTGAACAATTTTGGTCCCGTGTCTATCTGTCTTTCTGTCTGTCGGTCTGTGGTCAATTCCTTGTCCCAGGCAAAACACTAAGAAGTTATGGTCCAAATTTGAAGACATTTTCAGGGATCCTGCGGGTTAGCCCATCGGACCACTAGTAGCGTGTGCACATGCGCAAACTCGAATTTCCTGAAACTACGATTTCTCAGTTCCTAATTGACCGATTTCGCTCAAATTCGGTGTGTAGTTGAAGGCTGAAAATTACCTTCTAATTTTGACACGATTGTATCAGTAATTCCCACTGCGCATGCGTGAACGGTTTAGCCCCCAGACATTCCCCTAATAATTGCATGGCTATCGGACCACTAGTAGCGTGTGTACATGAGCAAACGTGAATTTCCTGAAACTACGATATTTCAGTTCCTATAATGACTCGATTTTGCTCAAACTCGGAGGGTAGTTGGGGGCTGACTCAAAACCTATGCATTTCATCATGGTTTGATCAGTAATAGCTACTGCGCATGATTGAACCTTCAATTTGTTGTCATAGGGATAACTCTGGAACTATTCTACCAATTTCGCTGAAATATTCACTAACTGATTCTATACGTTCTTGTTACAAAAGTGAGGAAGCTATATTGACCCTGGCAGACGTTTTCTTCTTAATTCCCTCTTAAATTACCTGTATGGTACATTCATAGTAGACGTATCTGATTAGTTTGATCGGAGTAGGAGTTGAGGAAGATAATTTATACAGCAAGAAAGCAGTTAGAGTGGGCTGCGAAAAATGTCCTTCCCCTTCCTCCCCATCGGAAGTAATTCACCGAGGAAACAGAAGTTTCAGCATTCTCGAGTGAACTCCCGGACAGGGGACCTCGGGAAAACGTGTGGTAAAATACGACAATATATCCTAGCAGCCCGCTAGTGATGAATGACGAAACATTTTATACCTTGGAAGCTGTAAGAAATCTTATTATGGCCCCTACCTACTTTCTCCGAGAAGGTATTTGTTTAGGAGCATTTCATTTGCCCGGATCCCCGCGTCCATTTGGCGGATTGGATCAATCTTCTCACCAGGATTGTCGGGTGGGGTGAAAGGATACAGTGAACGGGGTTTTCGGGGGCGGTGAAGGGCGGGGAAGCCTCTTTTGATTAAAAACGTCACTCACTGGATTCAGGCAAAACAATAACATTCGCAAACATTTTGATTGGGGGATCTGATCCTTTCTGGGAGGTCCCACCTCTGCTCCGAGTTCAATAGACCAGAACAACGAACAGTGAAACCTCTCAATAGCGGACAGCGTGAGGACCGATGAATTCGTCCACTGTTGAGAGGTGTCCACTTATGAGAGGGATAGAGAAATAATCAAATGTTGTGAACTGCAAAATTAATTACACGTACATTTTTTGGCCTAACCCATAGTATTAAAATTTTAATAATTTTTAACTTTTTCAATTGAATCGTCTCAGCGAGAGCTTTCCAAAAAGGTGCAACATAAGGGGTATCTGATGATCAAAAACGGGTCTTGGATACAGAAGTTGCTACTTCATCCCACCCCGCGCCCGTCTGGTGAGAGGCCTAAGCGACTAGAAATTACTACGTCACAATCATTATTTCCATCCCTTTTGTGGCCAAATTTGGCGGAATTTCTAGCTGGAAATTGGCAATTTGGGGTTTTGAGGGTGCTGAACTCGAATTTGCAGGTTGCTTGATTCCTGATAAACGAAGAGTGTGCGATATTAACCTAACCCTGTATTGCTGAATCCATATGGCTGCACCATAGGTACTTGGGAACGTAAAATTCTTCGACCTCATTTTTGTCAACTCAAAATTTCGAGCTACAAAATTTTGAGTTTAGATTGCACTGGGATCTGCTCTTGGTAATTTTTCAATTTTTCAAATGCTAGATCTCAGTGAGAGGTTTCCAAAAAGGTGCCGCATGAGGGGTATTCTATGAGGGGACAAATGTTTTGAAAGTGACGTCACCCACCCGCCTGGTGGGAGGGGGGGCTCAGTGCGCAAACGATTCGGACCTCTTTCTCTTAATGAATTTGCTGTGAAATAGTTAAAAAATTCGCCGACGTACCTATATAAAGTTTTGAACCGTCTGCAACGCTCATTTACCTCGAACATAGAATAACTCTTTTTTTTTAAATTTTCTTCATGTAAGTGTATCTATCTTGAAGTAACATTCGTTTTGTTACGTATATTTAATCGGTTACCTATTGAGCGATACATTTTATTCATTCATTCATTGCATAATATCAACAGAAGGAGTCGGTTGACAGAACGGATGAAGATGGAGCAGGAAGAACGACGAAGATGATGAACACGAAGGGAAATAGAGAAGGAACTTCCCCGACAACACGGGTAGGTGAGGGGAAGCAGCAAGCAGAGGGTGCTGGGTCTGCACCTTCCACCTCAGTAGGTCACTGTGTTACTGGGGGAGGGCGCCACCCTCCGATGTTTGTAGTGACGCTAGCGTCGCACGTAGAAAAGTCGGCTCACCCCAACACGCGCGCCTCCCCCGCAAAGCTTGTTTACCGTTTTAGACCTATTGTTTCCTCAACATCCCCTTCATCAAGCCGTTATTACCTCCTCAATCCTACTGACCACTGACGACTGTCAGCTGAAGCCGAAGTAGTTAGTAGGCACCTATTTGGTAGGTATACAATAGGAGGATTCGATTTCATGTTTACAATGGCTCATCTTCAATTCAGGAAGATGACGCAAGTCTTAATAAAGACGCATCATAATAAAGAATTTCGACTCGGTACAAGGCACAGATTCCGTTCACCCTCAAAGTTTCAGCGTGAAACATGCTTTCGGGATGACCGACTTGCTTGGAGAGGATACTAAATTTCGCTACTCTGTTAGTAAAGCTCTTTTAAGACTCGTCGAAAACTCCCTATTAACTGCTGGATGTGAGTAGAATTTGGGTATCTCTATTGGGCCACTTGGTGCACTATTTTCACCAAAGCACAAATTGTATGTTTTGAGCAAAAATTGCACTTACTTAGTTGGTTATTTTATTTTAAATAGAATGAACCTTACTGGCAATCAACCACGAGGGGCAATATTTTACACCCCCTAAAAATTATGTTTTACGTTGTACGTTTCAGTAACGTGGGATCCGAACATCGAATTCAAAACATTTGATGCGAGGCTTCACTTTACTTCCCTCACCCTTGGAAACCCGAAAAATTACTATTTTTTGTTGGTTTCAACGCTAGTTTCGGCCCTCAGGATATTTCCACTCCCCATGAGGATCGAACGTAAAAATAAAAAAAATAATAAAACAATAAAAACACGTGCAGGCGATTGTGGAACTCAAATCGATTTTGAGTTACGAAGATGAGCCAAATCGCCATTCAAACATAAGCTGACCAAGTCGTTTCATACTACTCAGGATAATGTTGATGTCAATTGAAGGTCGGTAGGTATGTCGGATACTACAGGCAGGTGATCCTTGTACAAAATATCATGACTGTGACAAATGCGGCTTTAGGGGATCTAATGAGATAAGGTTGAGTTCACGAATATGGACAATTCAAGAAATGGGAGGGTGGTTATGACCAAGTAGGTAAAAATAAGTTGTTCTTACATAAATATCTTCTTCCAAGTCGTGAATACAACAATGAAAGTTGGTATGTTGTCTAGACATCCAAAGCACTCAAGCTAAAGAATTTAAATTATATTGACTCAAGAAAGGACAGAATACTTGATAATATCGACTCAAAAAATGATACCTAAGCCAGAACGAAGGTCTTACAAAGGGTGTATATAGTTGAGGGTTATCGAACTCACCTCAAGTTGAGATAAATAGATTTTATGCATCCAATTATAGGAAAATAACATCCACAAAAATGTTGGTAGTACTACTCCATCTTTTGGTATACATGGACACCCCATGGAATCAAGTTGAAAGAGTGGAGGGTCTTCACATGAAGTCATAATCCATGACTAGTAAAAAATAAATCACAGTCATGGTTGTGAAGTATAGGCCTCGAACGAGCCACTATCTCACTGCAGCCTCAGTCTATTCTGAACCTGCAGCAACACATTGAACTTGGACAAACCTGAATATGGAATACCTATTTTTTTTTTTTTTTAAATATTATTCTGGGGTGGTAGGTATTAGTATTGCAGCTATTCCTACTGTTGAGGAAGTCTGAGGCTCAGCCTCAAAAAATTTACTCCAAAACCGCCTTAGACTGTGAACTAAACGAAATTGTATTTAATTTTCTCTACTACAGAAAAAAAGTTAATTTATGTTGAATTTCACCTGTGCATAAACCGTTGAGTAATTATTTGCAGTTTTTTTAATTGCATCTTTCGTTCAATCACGTTTTTTCGACACAAGAAAAATCTTGCCAAAATGATAAATTTTATTGGTTTGTTCCACACAGGTTCTCAGCTACTACTAATAACTTAAGTACAGAGACATCGATGTTTCGTCACATACAGTCAGCATGCGAACCAAAAAATTCAGTGTTGCTCTCTGATCAGTACCTTCGCTGTAGGGACGAAATACGACCATATTATGCCAAACAAGAGAAGAAAAGGGCAGTAACTGAGATTACAAGAACGACTGCTAAGATCCTCGGAAGACAGTAAGTAATGATTGGGTTCGGTGGTAATGGAAGGATGGGGTGGACTAATTGGAACACTGTCAGCGGCTCACCTCCCCGAGAATACTGCTCTTTCAAAGAGGGAGAGAGAGACTTAACCCCCAAGAAAAATACGGATTAAAATGTTGTAAAGTAGCGAAAAACCGGAGGGTGGATGGAAAAAAAGAGTGTTTTTCGGGCGAGGCTGGAGGGGGAATATTAAGATGTTAACCGCCCTTCTTATTTTTCAACACCCTTCTGTTTTTGTTAGCCGAACGTCCACAAAAAAGTATTTCCGATGCGGAGAAGTAGAGGCGGTTAGCCGGACAACCACGTTTACCATATCATTGACACGCGGATGTGCTTCGCAGGTGCAAAGGTACCTGTACAGGTGATGGTGTACCTTCGTTCATTTTTAATCATCTTTTTATGAAGTGATGAGGGTATCTTCTCAGTGACCCGACTAATTACGGGGCATAAATGATGAATTCCGATAGCAGCTTACAGTCATTATATTATAAAACTAAATTACATAAGGAGCTACCTGATCTATACTAACCATTGAAATAAGAACGCCTGACCTTAAATTTTTGATTTTTTCTTACCTATCCCCAATATTCATGACCAGCAATTTTCAACGGTGAAATTGAAATTTTGTCATTCAATCCGGAAGAGGTTGAGTGAAATTGTTAAGAGTGAAACCGAACAAAAATGGTCTATTTTGAGGAAGAACGCCTGACCTACATGTTTTTTTTTTTTTTTTGTATTTCTGTTTAATATTTTCTACAATGAACCCTTGAAATCGAGCAGGATTTCCCCCCCCCCTTCAAAATTTGATGTTTTATCCACGTTTCAAGATCTACGTAGAATCCGAAAATCGAATAATAAAAAAAATCCGTCCGTCCGCCGTCCGCGGCACTTTCCCTCGTTACCATGTACCAAAATTAATGAAATTTGGTATTCCGGCCCCATTCAGGGTCTAGTTGTACCCCGAACTTGGCGTTATCGTGAGGCTCCTCTAAGGGGTAGAAAATAAGGGATGCAATTTTCAAAACGCCCTCGCTCGAAAACTTCGAAGAGGAAGGTATATTTTTTCCATCGATTTCGAATGGAACACAATGTTTAGCGTTGACTGAGACCTCGCGGAGCATTTTAGAACCAACCGTTCGCTCCCTGTAATGACTTAAGGGTTGAACGAAAAAAAAAGCAGGAACACAAGTGTGAATCGCAAATCTTCCCGAGTAGGCCAAAATCCCCGTTCGAAGATCAACTGATCTCGGTTTACTATCAAAGGCTTCCTTTTACTGACTTTCGTTATGAATGAATCTCACAACTCTCGGATAATAATATATACGAGTAAGTAGCTACTTATTGTCCCCAAGAAATGATTATGAACCTCGTGATATATTTAAGGTAGGTAGGCGTTTACTGTGTACAGGGCCGTCAAGAGAAAATCCGGGCTCGGAGGGACAAGATCATCGGGCCCCTCCTTTTAGCGAATTTTCGAAGAAAATG
>JAEMON010000001.1:75818126-75828623 GCA_030264115.1 Lygus lineolaris | reverse complement strand
CTAGTTTATATACCTACACTGTGATATTGGTACAGAAACAATAATTGTGACTTCGCAGGAGAAGCAGTTGACGGCAGTTTTAGAAGACTGCAGTCACTGACAGGACACAGGGACAAAAATAATTCCCTTTTTCCCCAGTCCCGTAGCGACTACCTGGCCGGGCGCTCGGGGCAATTTCAGCATTTCTAGTCTTGCGAGGCGACCCTTCCTAATCCTCTTTAATGAGCGGGGCAGTTTCATCGTTTCAAAAGTACCCAAAATGTCCGGGCAGTTTCACTACGCCCAACACCTGAGCATCTTGAGCAGCACATGATTGTTCAATTTAAAGAAGTTGATTTTGATTAGACTTATTTTGAATAAAGATGTGAATAATAAAGACTTGAGTACCTGCGCAGTACTCACTTTGATTGGCTACATCTACCTTACCCATATGCCACATATTTAAGGTTTTCTGAATAATGACGGAGGATTTGCATATTTTTGAGAAATTTGGGGGTCTTCTGCATCTGCATATATTTCCACTTCTTGTAGCATATTTCGGGCGATTTTTTTTGCATATAATTCAAGGCTCTAGTCATCACAGGTGCAGGAAATGTGTATTTTTGACATCAAATTCGAATTCAGCACTCTCAAAAATCACTATTGCCAAGTTTCAGCTCAAAACTCCGTCCGGTTAAGCCAGAAAATAGTTGGAAAAAAAAGAAAGAAAGAGGCAAGTGACGTCATCATGATTAATTTGGAGACCCTTTCCCGCTCATAGGATACCGCACATGTTGCACCTTTTTGGAAAGCTCTCACTGAGAACTACCATTTAGAGAAGTAAAAAGTAACCATGCGCACATCTAGCTTGTTCGTATTAGTTGTCTGAATCTAGCTGTCCGCAGTTGTTGGACCCATTCCAATTCTCTTTGGTAATTCGCTATAAGTTGTACTATTAAAAAACCGCAACTATGTAGCTCAAAAGTAAAAACTACGGTTAGCTAGATTATCACTAGTTAGTGATTACACTTATACATATACCTAATAATGAAGATCAGTATTCATAATGATCAACAATCAATATTCACTATCGGATATAGATGGGAAGATGGTTCTACTTCAATCGAACATCACTCAATCTGTCGTCTTTCTGAGACTGTTACTATAGAGAAGGGGACGTCGGGCAACCCCCGGGGCTCTTCCGGTTTTTTCAACGTGTCCGGTCGTTCTATTCCAGAACTCAGTCTGTCTATATTTCTCGTTTCTTTTTTTAACGACTGGCTCTGATGTTCTCTATCACCAATCGGGATCGGCTGATCTGAAGGCTTTGATCAAGTAACTAACTCAAGAAGCACTCACTTCAAGGCGGCCCAATTACCAAGAGTCCCCCCACAGCTCCGAAAGGGACAGGACAAGTTGGCCCAGTGTCTGTGTCCGTTCAATGATGTGTGACGTGTCAACTGCCGCACACACACGCCTTCTTTTCATCGGCCGTTCGCTCAGTGATGGGCTGAAGCGGGGATCCGAGCTCACAGAGGAGTCAATATGACATTCCCTAATCTCCTTCAACACGATACTGAAGGATCGGCGCCACGCACTGCATTCCCAAACGCTCACTGTCGTGCCTAAATGATCCGCCATATACCAGTGATCGTGTTTGTCTCGTTGCAGCTCAAAGAAAACTCAACTAGGCACTATGTGTATACCAACATGGAACCCGCATTCTATTATAAGGAGCTCAAAGTGGATTCAACTAGGTACTATATATGTATATGGACATGGAGCCCATCCTGATGAGCTCAAAGTAGATTCAAGCAGGTAGGTACCATGTTGTGTATACCGAGCATGGTGGATTCAACTAGGTGCCATGTGTATACCAACATGGAGCCCATCCTGAGGAGCTCAAAGTGGATTTAAGTACTTCGATGGTTTTTTTTTACTCGGTCGTTGTTCAATGATTCAGGATGATTGACCTCACCAGTCGGTTTGTTATCTTTGTTTTATTCAGCGATATTTCGGTGCCATTGATGTTCACCCTCTTCAGGCATGGATATCACCTGTGTACAGCGAGGTCATAACATCTTACTAACTACCTAAAATTGAACATAGTGAGCATGAAATCACATTGTAATGAATATGGAAATATATATAAAAAACAACAAAATGTAAAAACAAAAAAAAAAAACGAAAACAACAAAACAACAACAAACAAACAAAAACAGCAAAACAACAATAAATACCAACAAAACAACAACATCAAAAAACAACAACAAAAACAAACAAAGACAAACAAAAAACAACAAAAAACGAAAAAAAACCAAAATGTTTGTTGTTTTTTCTATATATATTTCCATATACGTTACACTGTGATATCATGCTCACTGTGATCAATTTTAGGTAGTCCTAGGTGGTTAGTAAGATGTTATGATCTCGCTGTACACAGGTGATATCCATGCCTGAAGAGGGTGACCATCAAAGGCACCGAAATACACCGAAACAAACTGACTGGTGAGGTCAATCATCCTGAATCATTGGATTTAAGCAGGTAAGTACCATGTTCAATGGTAACCAGGGTGGATTCAACTAGTTGCTATGCATATAACAACATAGAGCACGTCCCGAGTAGGTCAAAGTGGATTCAAATCGCAGCCCAAAGTGGATACATCCAGATATCTACGATGAGTATACCAAGCACCTATACAAGCGGTGAAATTCAAAAATAACCCTTCTGCGTAGATCACTGTTCTTCACCTGTTTCGATCATATCAATACTATAGGATGAATTTCGTGGCTGTGAGTGAAAATGAGGAAAACGGACAGGCATAGAGAAAAAAGTTCCAGTCATGCAGCATGAGTTGAAGAGCGAATTCGTAATGATTCGTTTCAGCCGATTTGTTGGGTGATTCTTATAGGAAATTTTGCGATCATTTCGAATAGCCTATTTATGTTCCTATGTAGGTAATTTACACCAAGAAAATACATTATGATCAATTAACAGATAAACGGAATCCTATCCTTTTCCTATCATTATTATATACGACGGTTACCAAGGTTTTAACTACGTAATGACCTTTACCTGGCTATAAATGTTTTAAAGGAATATAAACTTGACCTGATGAACAGTAAGAGTAAGACATAGAATCAGCTGATGCCCAACTAATTTTACTGGAAATCGATTTTGCTATCCAAAATTATTATTTCGAGTGCTGTTTAACTTTTGGTTAGCGATAATAACATGCCTACGTTGATCGTTACCCTTCTTTTGAACCTGCATTTTCTTCATTCGAGTGTCATCAGAACGAGTAGGTACCAATTTGAAGATCCCAATAAAAATTGCTCATATGTTTATGATCCTGAAGGATGAGAAACTATGCGTCCTATGTTTTATAATATTATCTCCGCTTGGGAATGACGAGGGCGGGTTTTCCGAATAATACTGGGAAAGAAATGCGGACGTAAAAGAAAAATCGGCATTGCTCTCCCGCTGGGCAAAGGAAATCGACAGACATCCTTCGGCACAATAGCTAGAGATTCCGTTTCTGGTTACGGTTGGTCGTCCTCGCGGTCCCCTTTTCTCGGATTCCGATGGTTATGAATTTCCAAGGGTCTTGAAGAGTTGGGGGGGGCACTCGAACACGATGGCTGGAGTATTCGGGCAAGTCGGTATGTGAATGTTCTGTGGCGCCTGTCCATCAGTTTATACGTGGTGGAGACGATAAGGGAACGCCATATTGACTTCTTCTTTGACCAAACTCTGCGTTTGCCTCTGTTATCAGCAGGTGATGAGCTTGAATAACGACTGCTGATTAGCCCGTGCGTTGCACAGGATACTTTAGTGGTCAGTAACACCGATCGATACGTTGTGTATGAGTTACCTCACGGCGAAAATCGGGCAAGATTAAATTGTATTTATCCCTTGAATTTAAAGTGCTCTATCGTTCAAATTGTCTGGATGAATAGATAATACCCCTCCTTCGCCTCCAAAACTCCCTTCTGTCTCAGATTTTAAAAATTCCAAACACCCTATAGGACCTAGTTAGGTACGTATGTAATTGGCACTAGTCATTATTCGACACACGTTGGAGGGTTGCTTTTTGTTACCATTTTTATCGCCTTTGATTCCATCATTTATCGAATAGGTGAGGTGTTTTATTTTGAGAATTGGCGCAGTCTGTGCTGGAAATGTCAATAAATTAGAAAACGTATAAATGAAGTAAATAGTTTCTGACCTTCACCTAATGTGGCGCATCACCTCACCGGCGCCTAATACCAACCTATAGTAGGTGAATAATCTTTATAGGTATGTATAATTCAAGTTTGAATAACCTAAGGATATTCCCCCACACTCATCAATTATAGGATGACCCCTGTGGCAGTGAAAATCGAACAAACTGACTGAGAGACAGACATACATAAAAAATTGAATTGAGATTATGGTATCAATCGTCTTCAAATATAGCAGTTCCCTTTAAATTGATATAGATGAAGTAGGCGTATATTTTTATTTGTATTCTTGAGATTGCAAGAAGGAGTTGAGGATGACACAATTTATTGTATATTGTCAGTGTCTCTCTCTCTCACCCCCCCCCCCCCCCCCCCCCCCCCACTATTTTCGTTGGGGAACGAGTTGGAGACAAATTTCAAATGGTGACCACCCATGATGTTTTACGTAGATCTCAAACCCAAATCTAAATTTCATGAAAATGTTGAAAAGTTGGAATTTTGACATCAACTCTTTTTTTTTTTAATGGGAACTCCTATTTTTCATTTTTTTAAATTACAGATTCGGATTCTACATTACATTCTATGAAAAAATGACTCCTCAATCGAAATATTGAGTGTGCAAAAACGAGCGTTGAGTGTAGTAAAAGCAAAAAATCAAGTTTTTTTGTGTGAAAATGGTTAATGATTTTAATGTATTTTTTCACGCTGGTTATTGTGGTGATGTTGATTTTTTGAGTTGTAAAAAAATGGAGCATCTCAGAAATTTCATGACTTGAATCGAACAGCGAAATCATCCATTAGGAACTCAGAAACCGTTGTTTAAGGAAATTCAAGTTCGCGCTTGCGCGCAAGTCACTATTGGTTCAACCGGCGATAAAATTCATAGTGAACCGTTAAGGGCTTAACCCGCACAATCTCTGAAAATTTCACCGAAATAGGTCGAGTACTTGTAGGGGTTGAGGGTGAAGAAATGATTTGAGGTCCCTTCAGTCAAATTGTCCGACTAGTTTTGCCGATTTATTTGGCCTCATCAGGGACTCTAAAAGCGAACAACAAGAATAGTGTGACATAACACTATTGTAGAACTTAAAACCGGGTGTAGAGTTAAAAAGATATGTCTTTAAGTCAATACTGGAAAATAACAGATAACATAGATAACATAGATATGTACGACTTACTTAATATTTATATGCATGTGGCACAAGGTCAGTTCGAAAAGATTTTTATCGTCGGTGGGTACGTCAGTTTAACTAAGAGCGCAGGAGGTGCTGAATGAATAACAGGTGAGTACCTGGAGCTATGGAAAATACAGGTTAAGGTGGGTATTATAGAGTTTGATATACTGCAGGAGGATGTATATAACTAGGTTTTTTGATACATGAAGATGGGAAAACATAATTGCTATTGTGCAGTCTTACCTTGTAGATATATTTCGCTGCCCACTATGTGGAGTGTAAGATAATAATACATCAGGTGAAGAGGTAGGTACCACGGGGCTAGATATTTCCTAAAAGGTAATGAACTGGGTGTAAATAGGCATAGGTTCAAGGTGAGTGCAACAGGTAGGCGAGTTAGGCTTAAGTGTAGGTTGAGCATAGGAAGCAGTAGAAGTACATATTACCTTTAAGTGTAGTTTCTGGTGATTGGGTGGGATACAATCAACTTTCAAATTTCTTCAAATACTGCAGTAGTGCATGGTGCCACAAAACCGTTATCTACAATGAAGAAGATCTTTTTATATATCTGATGCGGGAAGGTACCCTCAAAAAGGAATAAGAGCTTTTAGAGTCCCTGATGAGGCCAAATAAAACGGCGGAGCTAGTCGGACAATTTGAATGAAGGGGCCACAAATCATTTCTTCACCCTAACCCCTACAAGTATGACAACCGTGGCACCATACACCAATATATAGGTCGAGTAGTTCCGGAGTTTTGCCTAACATCAAATTGCATGTAGGTATCCGATGTGGTGTATTGCTTATCAAATTGCTGATTCATGGGCAATCGTCTTAGAGGCAGCATCCAACTACCTCTCGAATTTGAGTGAAATCGGTGTTGAATCGGCGGTGAATTTGAACTGAGAAATCGTAGTTCCATTAAATTCACGTTTGTGCATGCGAACACACTGCCAGCGGTCCGACTGCGATGCAATTAATACCTAAGGAACCGTCATTGATGAATGTCAGACCATAACTTCATATAGTTTTGCATTAGACAAGGAATTGACTATGGACAGACACACGATCCGAAACCAAAATTGCTCAGGAAGCTTTCTAAATCAAAAAGCAGTGGAAATTTTGACTTTGGAGGACAGCATTTTTCTTATTATTATTATTATTATTATTTTTTTTTTTGTTACTTCTTGCACGAATATAGCTTCCTACCTTCGGTAATGAGAGTGAAGCGAAAAAATGGGGGTTCCCTTCTGAAAAAAAAGGAAAAAAGTTAGTTGATGGATTTGAATTTTTTCCTAACACCCTGAATTAGCTCTGGTCATTCCGTTGATTCAGAAAGGAGCATGTTTCAAATGGCTCACGTTGGCCTTAGTTACTATTAATACCACAAAGACGGAATGTCCATAGTCTCATGAATGTCATAGTCCCGGAATGTCATAGTCAATGATCCCACTTGGCGACGATTATGACAGAACAACCAATTCATCGTTTTTTTTAAACAGTGAGGTTTTTTCATTAAGGAACAAGAAGTGAAGATTGTGCAATGAAGGAAAAAGTGAAAATACAAATATCACGTGACTTTGTTCAATGAAGGGAAAAGGAAATACACTACCAAGGACATGGCACAGAAGCTTTCGCGTGGCCTTCACAGTATGTCACCCTTAAATTTTAAGAAAACTAGTAATGACCGTTTCGCCATGCTCATGACGATAGAATGCATTAATATATCTTCATTTTTGGACAATACAAAGCACGGGGGCAAAAAAGATTTAAGCCCGCCATTAATTTAACGTAACGCAACGGCTAAAATTCGCCGGAAAAAACGGCGTTTCCCTAAGTTTGCGCTTGCGCAGTAGATATAACTGATCCAACCGTGAAGAAATTCATGGGTATTGGGTTAGCCCCCAACTACCCTCCAAGTTTGAGCGAAATCGTTCCATTACGAACTGAGATATCGTAGTCTCAGGAAATTTACGGGAGCGCATGCGCACACGCTACTAGTGGTCCGATGGCTATCCAATCGATAGGGCACTATCTAGGGGCTACCTCGTACTATCTCTGAAAATTTCACCGCAATTAGTTGAGTAGTTCCAGAGTTATGGCCATGAAACACATTTCGAAATTGCGCATGCGCATTAATTATTACTGATACAATCGTGTCGAAATTAAAAGGTAATGGTAGCCCTCATGAACACAGAATTTGAGCGAAAGTGGTACATTACGAACTGAGAAATCGTAGTTTCAGGAAATTCACGTTTGCGCATGTGCAAACGCTATTAGTGGTCTGATGGCGATGAAATTTACAGGGGTCTCTCTAGGGTCTAACTCGATTAATCTCTGAAAATTTCACTGAAACTGGTCTAGTTGTTCCGCAGCTACGTCGATAACAACAAATTTCAAGCCTGCGCATGCGCAGTAGCTATTACTGATCCGATCGTTACGAAATTAATAGATGATTGTCTTAGAGTCAGCCATCAACCATCCTCCAAATTTGAGCGAAATAGGTCAATCAGAAACTGAAATATCGGGGTCACAGGAAATTCACGTTTGCGCATGCGCTCATGCTACTCACAGTCCGATGGCGATGAAATTCATAGGGGAACATCACGGGGCTAGCCCGCACAATCCCTGAAAATTTGATTGAAATCGGATCAAAATTGTGGATGTTATGGCTGTGGCAAGGAAATGTGGACAGACAGACGGAGAGACAGACAGAAGGACAGACACGGAACCAAATTTGTTCAGGAGGCTCTGAAACGCAAAATGCGAGTGGAAATTTTCATTTTGGAGCACAAACATTTTTTTCATTTCGAAAGTGAAAACAATGCTTCCGCTGCCCTGGAGACTCGGAAGCAACATAAGGCCTCGGCGAAGCTCCTCACGACCCAACATACAACTCCTAAATTACTATTCTTTGCAAGCATTAAAACCCAAATTTCAGAAAAGACGCCACTCAATGTGAGCCTTATCGCACATCCTCACTAGAAGAAACCGCTAGAGAGGGCTGTAGCATTGGAGGCTCGTGTGGGACATCCATTTTAGGGGAAAATTCCTTCAACGGAAGGAGTCGTCGCCAGTTTGGATGGTGAACACTAGCATTCATCCCCTCAGTCATTTATGTCTGTTGATAGCGCGCTAAACAACACACACGCTCACCCACACACGCCTGGAGGCGCGCGGGCCGAAAGTCGCAGGGTTGTTGGTCGGCTGCCAGACCTCAGCGACCTCCCAGTAAACACGGCTTTCCGACAAACCTCCTCCCCCAGGAGGAATGCAATGGTAACCGAGCTTGTTTATGTTGACTAGCTTGATTTCTCAGTGATATTTCAGGTCTGGTTAGTGCTCACTGAAATAATTGTGTTGTTGAGACGAGATGAGCAGAAACGAAATTTTGAAGTACCATTTTTTTAGGTCGACGCATCCCAGATTCCTATGCTAACTCAGGACCAAATCTGGATGGGGACAGTTTTAGGACACACTCAGCTGAAAGAGCTCCCGTATCAGCTGGATCAAAATATGCCCTCCCAAATCAACATAATCGAAAATTGGGCTCCAAAATCGGCTGAATCGAAAATTGAGCTCCCAAATCAGCTGGTTCAAAAATTGAGCTCCCAAATTAGCAGGATCGAAAATTCAGCTACCAAATTAGCTGGATAGAAATTGGGCTCCCAAATCAGCTGGTTCGAAGATTCAGCGAAAAGATCACCAAAGGTTTTGTCCAACTTGTCACTACTGGATGTCACCTTACAACGTCCACCCATTTCGCTCACCCAATTTAGTAAAAAAAAAAAAAAGACTCACAGAAATGACTCACTCAGCTGATCTAAAATGCTGCAGATAGGTACCATCCCTGGAACTTCCTGTTCACAATGAAACAACCCCCGTCCAAATCGGTAGAGCATTTCTCACGCCTGTATTGACAGACAGACAGGAATTGACTTTTATATGTATACACGTATATGCTATACATTCACGTATACATTATAATGGGGTTTATCCCCTTAATATGAAATTTTTAGAATTCAATGAAAAATCGTGGGGGTCGCCTGTGGTTCACCCTTAAGATGTACCTACCCAGTCTTTTGAAATTTGGAAAAAAATGAACGGAAATGGATCTTTGTGTGACCTAATTTATTGTACAATGTGAATTAAATTTGTCAATAATATTGAGTGACGGACCTGATATTTTTGTCGGACGATTCGAGGGAGCCAGGTCGATGAGCTGCTGGAGTTGGCTGCTGCATTGGAGATGAAATTCTTTGGATGGTTTTGTACTGCTGCTGTTCCGCCTCGCTTGCTTCCAGTCCCGACGCCCTTGTGTTGTTCTATGGAGAAACGTCCCCAACTTCATATGGTGGAAGAGGGGGGGTTAGGCCAATCAGAGACGAAGATGGTCATTTCATTACCCTAGTAGGTAATGTTTTGGGATTGACGACGAAGCGGAGGTGGTAGTGATACTGGCTGCAAAGTCCTTCCCGGGCAACGCAGGTGCCAATAATAATAGGTATAGGCAGGTATCAATGTGAGGCCAAGAGTCGGACCTCACAACATCATCTCGAATCACGAATCATCTATCCCTTCCAACATCAGCTCCAAGATTCAGTCAACATAATTTCTATGGGGAAATAAATAAGAAAGATTCAGGTAGTGAAATTTATTCAAGATTTCAAAGGAGCTCAAGCCGTTCATATTAACAAAGGAGGCCGAAAATGGCACATGAATTGGTCTCCTACCGGTAGATGATTTTGGTCGACTATCCTCTCCTTCCAAGACACCGCAGCATTCTGAACCCGGAACGAACCAAGTCCCCTTACTACGTATATATTTTCCATTTAAAAACCGTCCCCCCGAGTTCTCGTTAATTTATACCAATTAGCGTTAACGATGGGAGCACATGTCGCGAGTCATCTCGCGTGCCTCATTCTTCATAGATAGCTATCCACAGTCAATAATTACCCCCCCTGAGGCTATTCTGACTCAGAGAAGATGGAGCTGGATAGTTGGCCCATCGATGGATGGTATACAAACTTCTTGAATATGACAACCTATGCTTGCGTATTTTATGGTCTGCAGTAATATTTGCGTTTCTTTTAGCGAATTTTCGAAGAAAATGAAGCTAT
>JAEMON010000001.1:75767832-75778921 GCA_030264115.1 Lygus lineolaris | reverse complement strand
GGCAGCGTATGTGTTTTGCAAGAGGGTTTATTATCTCAAGCTTCGTATGAGTTAATGAAAACCCACAGAACAAATAGACTTCTAAGGGTTTCCTTCTGGTCCCTCCCCAACCTACCTTTACATCATTTAATAAAATAATCTCATTGTATTCTTTGCCAGAGTTGCGCTGCCCGTAAAGATTAGCAAATACAAACCATGTTTACCTTTTTCTCTTTTTCGACGCCCCCCTTCCACCCCACGCATTCCCCTTCCGAATAGCTAACAAACGGACGAAAAAGAAATGTGTTGGCAGAAATGGTTTTTCCCCCTAAGTTCGCCATCTTGATTTTTAATAAGACATCAGTTTCTTTTTGAGATTATTTCTGTTTTTGCGACTCATAAAGAATATACTGGGGAGGGCTCCAAAAAAAAGGTCTGTAAAAGGAAAAACAGGGAAGGAAAAAAAAGAGGTTTTTTGTTTCTTAGAAAACGGACAACACGACTCAGTGGCGCAATAATCCCTCCATGCCCGCCTCTTAATCCACGCACGTAGTCAAATGCGAATGTAATTTGAATCCTCAAAAGCCTGCTGGAAGAGTTGGCCGGCCTGCCTGAACAAAACCGCATCTCCGAGAGCTTAATATTTTAATAAGAGAAGAACGGAAATCAGTTTTATCTCCGGAACGGGTCTGTTGCGGGGTGGAAGCCCAAATGAGGGTAGTTTGGGGCGGAACTGTAACCACTTCACGTATTCAAGCGGCAGGTAGGAGACCCTGGAGCGACAAAAACTGCCTTTCAACGCTCAAGCAACAACATTTACGTATCTATTGATAACAATGAAGTCTGCTCCTACTCCCCTTCGTACGTCCTCCTTCCACAATGGGAAGGGGCTCCCATGGTTTTGTCAATGAGATTTATTTGCCGCATTAATATTTCATTAACATATGTACTTGGGAGGGATCAACCGTTGAAAATGTCGAATGGGAAGGTGGGGTGCTTTTACCTGATATTATCTGTAAACGTGTAAATGCGCCGCAGACGAGCATGATTTGTCTTATGACGTGACGGATAGAGGTGTGACCATCCAGTTCATCTCATTGAACGATGAACGAATCGTTCGTTCACTAACATGAACTAGTTCGTTTAACCCGGAGTTTATACAAAGATTGTTATTCTAGGAAGGGGGGGGGGGGGGGGGGGGGGGGGGGGGGGAGAGATTTGAATGAACCTCATAAACTTTTGAACTAAATGAACCAGATGAACTAGACCACAACCACAACCTAGACCATATGTGGGGCAACAACCGGCCAAGTGTAAGATTTGATCCGGCCCGCGAGACATTTTGAAATTCAGCGATTTCAAAAACATGGAAGACTGTTTCAATTTATTTGCTACTCCAACAAAAAGTAATGTAAAAAATGCTCCAATACACTTGCAAATGGAGTTGATCGAGGTTCAAGAAAACTCACTCCTAAAATCCAAATTTGAAGACGTGGAGTTGTGCGATTTCTACAAAAAATACCTCGAAGAAGGCCATTTTCCACAGCTTAGAAAATTCGCAAAAAGATTTATTTGTGCGTTTGGCAGCACTTATAAATGCGAACAGTTCTCTTCATTGATGAAAGTTAATACTTCAAGACATCGTGCAAGGCTGACTGACGATTATTTGGAAAATTCTTTACGTCTTTGTATCAGTGGAATTAAGGGGCCAAGGACCCATGTAATTCTGTTTTTTACTTTTTTTTTCCATCCAATTTTCGTCCGATTTTGATGCGGTTTGCGGCATTCTTCTTGTCATTCAATTCTCTAGGGAGAGCATCTATGTATAATTTTAAGTTCATAATTTTGAATTTTTCACGTCCTTTTTTAGAAGTAAAATTGGCATAAAGGCACATAGACTCCGTAGAAAATAAAAAAATAGGAAGAATGCTGCCAACCGCATCAAAATCCGTTGGAAATTGGTCGAGAAAAATGGAAAATACTGTGCAACACTAAAATGGTTGGAGGAGGGGGTAGGGGAGAGGTTATCCGCTTTTTAAACTCATTGGTCCTAAGCAGTAATAATGGTATAGTAAGAGTTCTTATAAACCCTTCGGTAGCTGAGATTTAGGCATTTTTTAGGACATTTTGGGCTCCGTCCCTTGCCCCATTAGGTAATCCAAACATCGATGGATTAGTTTCCCAAATTCAAGCTCAAGTGTCTCATTGATTTTGGTGATGGATTTAACTTTCGTAGTTTGTAACAATCCCAAATTTAACGATTTAATTTTAATGTTGTATCTATTTTTTTCATTTCATTTTGTTATTTTAATAAATTGTATTATAATAACATTGTCGTATTATTTCATGTCGATATCTATCGCTGAAAATTATGAACACTACTTTAAAATTTACTACTTTTAAACGCGGCCCGCGAACGTATTTGCACACTAAATTTTGGCCCACAACATGTCAAAGCTTGCCCATACCTGACCTAGACGAACGAATGAGAGATGGAGGATGAGTGTCGAATGCCGGTAATAGCGAGACATCGATGTTTTGGCTTCGATGATGGATGATTTTTCGGTCAGATGAAGCCGTAATTTGATTTGGATGTTTAATTCCTAATGGGAATCCTGATATGGATATTATGAGGGTACAATATCCATGCCAAGAGTGGAGAAAGAGGAAGTGAACCATATGACCGACCCGAATAGTACCTGAATAGTGAATGAACCTGAATAGTTCACTAGTTCGTTCCCGAACTATACTCTTCCAGGATGGAGTTTCCATACTGAGGCCTGAGAGTAATTTATTGAAGAATGATCTTGAAAATTTTTTGAATCAAATTATACTGTTCGGTAGGTCTCACCGCATTCGGGAGGTGATCACGGTTTGTTCTCCGAAGAGTTTTGATAGCTTCCTGCATGACTAAATTTGGTTCAGAGTCTGTCTGTCAATATACCCCAAAATGTTAAGAGTTTTGGACAGGTTATAAGGTATATATCGCCGTTCAACTTCTTTCTTCATCGTTAAATTGGCCTTACATAGTTAGGTTAATTGAATAATACGCTGTCATTCGATCTGCTGCACCTGTTTCCATGAGGTTTATTGGCAAAATGATGGGAATTTTTCTGATGTGGTTAAAGGCTGTAGAAGAGTACACCCTCTTCTCCCACCAATAATCAACGGACCTTTATGACCAACACAGGGGTACCTAAATTAATACGTTCGTCTATGGATCAGGTATTGGTACTGATGGTTGTTGGTATTTTTGTATCCGTGACTAGGCAACAAAACACTACAATTTGTGTATTTCCATGACGACAAACTACTTTCCACTACACCCTCATTTTCGGGAAAATATTCTGAGGACCGAAATTAGCGTTAAAACCTAACTACAGATTTTTTCGCAGTTTTGCTATTGAATATAGAAGTGTGAAGGTGTGAAGTGTGAAGCGTATGTTTTCATGCTCGATTCCGAACGATCGTTATTTAAATGAAGTCATAAACCAGCAACGACAGACAACGGCTCACCCAGGAGAAAGTCGTGCTCGGTAATCGTTGACGCTAATCGCGCAGATGAGATGACGAGAGATGTCCACTGCCTTCTGGAATAGCAGATCAGCCGTGAGAGGGCGTTGGGTGAGCCTCGGGTTAGCTTGGGAATTTCAGTCCTCGTTGAAGATAAGGCGTGTCGGAGAACATACGGGAAGACCGAGACGGAGATACAAGGCCGCCCAGCGGGTCCGAGAGAGACGGCTACAGCCCTCCACAAGTAATATATAAATATAAGGCAAGTGGAAGCTGTATTTGCATGGGAGTCGCGTACAACTGGAGGGCCCGGTCACAAATAAATAACCCCGAATCTGTCCGTTTGGTTATCTGGTCGAAACCATCTAGCGAGTGGATTGTTTTACAGAGACGGACCAAATAGGGATAAATAACTATTCCTACGTGCCCTGAGCCTGAGCAGATAACCTCTGAGAGTTGACTTATTATTATTATTACAAGTTGTCTTTTGTCCCTTAGAGCACGTAACTGTAGGGGTTCACACGCTACCCCTTCCTCGGGCCGCAGTGCCTACGCTACACCCCTGCCGTAAAAAAGTTATAAAGACGAATTTCATAGAATCCATGCTGTTTCATAAGGGACAGAAAAAAACATAAAGACTTTTACACACCAATAAATACGACATTGTATCAACTGTTTCATTGTGTGTTTTCCTTCTGGAGGTTTTGTGATTTTTTTGTTGAACATTGGAAAATTTAATGGGGTCGTAATGCGACGTGGTTACGGAGGGTTGGGGTTGTATGGACATTCAGGGGAGGTGTGTGGCTAGAAAAACTAGGCTTCATTGGAGGCCTGTTGCCTCTCCCCTTGCTTCAGGGTTGGCGACTACTACGCTACCACGGACCTAAGCCCCTAGACCTGAGGGTCACCCCATTCATACATAAGCCATCTGAACTCCTGCGTGGCTCCATGGCTCCAACTCATCCACCTCCTACACCTCAAGACTCAGATTTTTACTTTCACCAACCTACCCGAGGGATGGACAAGAGGAGCGAGCAATCGACTGAAAACTGATTGTTCTAAACGTGTCATTAGAATGGTTATAATCATTATCTTATCAATCTCGTCATCTCATCACTTGCGATTTAGAGGTTAAATTCCTGACAACAAATATCATGTTTGCGCATGCACAGTAGCTACCACTGATCCGCTAGAAATGCAATTACGTAACAAGCAATAATTTGCTTTTTACGTATTTGTGCAATAATTTTTTTGTTAATTTTGAAAAGTTTTGGCCTTGACCACGTTATTTAGCGTGGAAACAAAAAAAAGTCCATTCATGCAGCATGAGTTGTTGAGCGAATTTTCAAAAAATAATTTTAACCGATTTGTTGGGTGATTCCTATAGTGATTCCTATAGTCTCGCTGATTCCGAATATAGAAAAAGCAGTTTCAAGAAATTCACTTTGTGCATGGTACACGATACTGGTGGTGTGACGGCTAACCCGCACAATCCCTGAAGATTCCACGGAAATCGGACCATAATTTCACATTGTTTTGACTGAGACAAGGAATTGACCACAGACAGACAGAAAAGGAACCAAAATTCTTCAGAAAGCTTTGAAGCGCAAAAAGCGGAAAGTGGAAATCTGCTCGGATACATAGTGAGGAAGCAAAATACCTATAAGGCATTACCCCAGAATTCAGAAAAAATGCAGATACCTTGGTAGAAAATAACCAAAATTTGGGTTTTATCAAAAGTCGCAAAAATCATTCAGAATCGCTACTGAAAAGTGCATTTTTGGACCTCGGAAATTGTTTTAGAAGTTTTTTTCTACTTTTTCAACTTTGGCTAGTTACTACGAGTATTTCAACGTTTGTGACCAATCCTAACAATATTTCTTTATACATTTATTTTTGGAATAATTTAAAACGTATTTGGGGGATTTTTCGTTTCTTGCGATTTCTGGGGGATTCATTGCTTGCCCAGGTCAGCAGCATGGGGCGTACACTAGATATTTACAGTTATTGCACTCTTAATCAATCCGTTACACATAATGATATATCAACATCTTCGTAGTCACAATGGTAGGAACGGTTATATGTGTATACTCATGTGGGTAGATTCAACCTAAGTACGTATTCATTTTTCATTCCGTTTCAACTCCTCCTTATCCCTTTCATTCATTGGATACCTCGCCATTTTTTGATGTGGATATTATATGTATTATAAAACGAGAGTTTATCAACAGAAAAATTCCCACTTTGGAAAGGCAACCCCTCTCAGGCTTGCCCCTCTTGAGTATGTTTAGAGAATGAGGATAATTAGAAATCTTTCTTTTAGTGGTAATCGAGAAGAAAGTTTGTTTCGCCTGGTCAAAGAAGGAAGCATACAGAACACCCTGCTCTTTTCGCATGCGTTTACACCCCCTCTGCCCCTCCACATCCTTTCCCACTCAACTCCCTCTGCCGCTCTTTCTACCAACTTTTTTTTTCTCTTTCAGCTCCCGCCTCTGTAATTCGCTGGTAAAGATCAGAGGTAGTGCTTTTTAATGTTTGGCTATCGTGTAATGAGTGATGTTTGCAAAGAAGGGTCTAGCGATGTGGAGAGCAGGTTGGGAAAGGGGATGAAAAGGGGAGGTGCTTCAGTATTTTTCTCTTAATGAGCAGCGGCGAGATGGAGGGCAGAGGAAGGAAATGGGGGTTGAGGAGGGGGCTCAAAAGATTTCCGACACTTGCGACGTTTAGGTGGTTGTCGATATTTCCACCTTCAAGTGAAGATTTTCGCCCTCTTTTTCTTCAGTTCTCTGAGGTACGATAGAGAATGAAAGAGGAAAAACCAAGTGGAGGCGAGAGTTGCCAGGGGAGGGGGTTACTTGCGTGTGAAACGAGTCTTGTTGAATTTTTAAATTCACCGAAAAGTTTACTCCGTTCTCCTGCTCGTTTGATGAAACGAACTGAACTGGGTAATCATAAACTCGACATTTTCAAAGAATCTGAGCTCCAATCTGTCGGAACTCTGCATATTCCGGTATGAAATTGAATGAATTTTTTAGAATAAGCTTTCCACTCCAAATAAATGTAAGCACTTGTTTCAATCGTTTTTAGGTTGCCTATTTTGCAATTCCATGCTCTAATCAGGAGTTTTCCAGCTTAGATTCAGAGTTTTCTGTGTTGTGCAATTTCTTGCTAATCCAAGAAGTACTACCTAAGTATTTATTTCGTTGAAATGTTTTCCAATTTTCGTTTTTAATCTGTGAAACCAACCTCTAAACCTAAAAAGAAGAAAAAAATGTCAAAAAACCATGTACCAGCATTACTACATATCAAACAAACACCATGCACACAAGCTCACAACTATGTCTTTTATTAAATTTTTTCATGGTGAGGAGTAGTCAGTCTTAACCCGATGAATGCAAATGCAAATCCGCGTGAATCTTTATACCAGAAAGGCATTGTAAAATTCTCCAAGGGAAATCTTCACTCATTCGAAATATTCATTCTACTCGAACTCATCTACCAGAATAGATTCACTCGGCGTTCTGTAGAAAACAAAAATGAACAAGTTCTGTTTTCAATGGCCAACTATACCGCCCGTCTGGACCACGTTGAATTACCTGCCAGGTGTTTTCTACCCAGGAAATTGAATCGTCGTTCTATTGAAATAAACGTGGTTTCCATTTTCAAATCCAGACCGAAAATGTCTTTATCACGTTAATGGCACGAGAACTTTGAAACATGTTATTAAAACAAAAGCTTCTCCAGTTTCGGTGTTCTAATTTTTTGGGGTCCCGTAATTTATATGCCAGGTTTTAAGCAATCCTTGTGGGAGGAGGCGGTGGAGGAGGAAGAATTTCCTTGATAAAGGTGACAACTTTGTTTTTATCCAAGGTTTTGTGATTAAAGTTTCAAGCGAGATAATATTTGATGACGGAAGCGAGAAGGGAAGGTATGAGGAGCGGTGGGGCATAAATTTTCACTAGAGTGAAATAGCGGGGTTGAGAGGGGAGGGGAGGGGGGTTCTACCCTACCACCTCGAGTCGAAGGAGAGTTTTAGGGGTGGGGGCTGTTTCTAACCAGACGATAGGCTTCTGGAAAAACACAAGTGTATAGAAAATAATCAGTACTTACGCTCAGAAGGAAGGACCCCTAACCATCCTGGGAAAAAAGAAGTAATGCAAAGTAGAGACACTCATTTCGGAGGGTGGGGGAGTCGATGGAGGGGGTGGGGCAAAAAACCCCTTAATGACAACTAAAAGTCGGGCGATAAAAATAAATCAAACGGTTTAAAGGGCGTTAGCTCGGAAAGGGTTGGGTCCCGAAAGATAGCCCCCCCCCCTCCCTTTTCTTCCTCATGAAGGCCCTTTCCATATACCCCTCCCCTCCGCATACCACCCCTCTTCATCCAGCACCGCGCGTCTCTTCGCAACTGTTTAATTAAATTTGCAAGTCTCCTGCCTCCCCCTCCCCCGTCTCCACGGCACCATCAACGGTTCCGTTCTTCCAACTACTTTCCTCACCACCCACTCGCCAATATACGATATTTATGCGCTCACTTCCACTCGCGTTACAATACGTACATCCACTGAGCTGATCGCCATCGCAGAAGAGCTCCGCAGTGTCCTGTATCTTGAACGAGGCTGCTCTGGGACTAAGGATGAAAATAGTCCATTTCGAAAAGTATGCTGTGACTATGACGGCCTTGTCTGGTGGAAAAAAACCCGGTTGCTGCGAGATCATCGAAGTTGAACGTGGTCAGTACTTGGATGGGGGACCGCCTGTGGGCTGGGATCACTAATCTCAGTAATTTTTCAAGTCCGCGTTTGGCCGTTGGTGATCTCCTCTCCACTCAAGTGGGTGAGACAATGAGTAGCCAAGAGAGAAATCATCAGAACAAATTCTGATCATCCCTTTGGAGGACAGCTGATGTCATCCGGCACGCCGGAAGTTTTAGACGGACGAAAATTCAACCTGAAATGGTTGTTTACTTGACTTTTAAGTTTATTGAATATAACAACGCCACTAGACTTTCAGGTTGGGAATTGAACGGCCGTATAAATATTTTTGTTTCCTATGACATTTTACCGAGAGTACGAACGATCAAATCGACTTAACGATAAAATTTGTAACCACCTATCCAGTAAAAACATGTTACATTCAAAATCAAGAAATACATCGAAAAACCTCCTACGGTCACAGTGCGCAACCTCGATGTAACCTGGCGTACCTCTTCATTGCTTTGTGAGACATGGTAGGTCCAGCAAACGAGGAACCGTAGGTCCAGCAAACGAGTGTATAGTTTTGAAAGTTCCCAGTTTTTCAAAATGAGACCAGGCCTTATTCGGTACACCTACCTTACCAATGAGCTTTCCATGGTCCGTATTCAGGTAGTTCTTAGTGGCAAGTTGGACGTTTTCGAGGGATATTTTATTCTCCGTTCAAAATTAGCTCCCCATCAATATTCATGAACTGGGCTGCTTAACTCCGAGCGAATGAGGAAATTAGGGTGGATGCGATGCATATTTATAACATATCGAAAACGAAGGACTCATCGATAGGCGAGCACGCAGCCGAATGGAAATTGTTTCTGTTCGATAACAAATTACAGGAAGCTCACGGGAGTGAGGTCAGCGGCTCTATTATACGAGTAGACGACAGGATATGGGCCTCGGTTTGGTGAATTATGACAAGAAAGGATGTCACATGATACCGATGGGAAATTGATTACGGTGACGCATTAGCGATAAAATTAAACACACGAGGAAAAGAGCGGAGGCCCCTCGAAACACATCCAAACGAACTGTTGACTTAATTGAGCAACTCTATAGTGACTGGATCATTTCACATTAGGTAGCCTATATTACGAAGGGTGTTTTGTGAACATAATGTATATAGTGTGTTACCATGTAGTGTGTCACTTTGTCCAGACGTGAGAGCCGTGTACTTCTTAGCATCTTTATACCGTACTTACTGCCTGCCATAAACCGTGATCCAAAAACTCGGTGTATTCAATAGCCACTAAGCATGAGAGGACGTAAGCCATGCTGCAGTCCCAATTTATACAAAAAAGCAACGCTTGATTTCAATTATGGTACTGACGTTCCTATTCTCAATCAGCTCAAAAAACATAAGAACCCTGGAAAATTCCCGTTTTTGACCATTGGGACTTTGTAAAATTGTTTTTGTATGAAACGAAATTGGGAGACCGACGAAATTGCTTCGAATGAGACCAACGTTAGCTCACAACACCGTTGTCATGATGAAGATAGTCTCTACAGGAGAACAAGAAAATTGGGGATTATACAACTAAAACATCTGGTGCGAGGCTTCACACTACTTTCCTCAGCTGTATTTGGCCCTCAATCTATTTTTATATATACATACATACGGACTTACATACACTTTTCCAAAACGTGGAGAAAATTGATCAGATGTCGATTTGGACCAGTTAAAGGTGGTGTTTCAGAAATTGGGGTTTCTGCTGATGGCAATACTTTCCATTCACCTTATGGGTGGGCTGAGGAAAGTAAAAACATAGGTATTCACACCTATTTTGAGTCCTGAAGTCAGAATCTTGTCAATCCAAGGTCGAGGCTGCAGGTAGAACCTCGACAAAACATGATTGAGCCTGCAGTTGAAACCTTGACACACCAAGTGGCATATTACCACAACTGTCATAATTTACCCAACGCACCCTACCGATTTCGGTCTAACAAATAAATTATTTTTGATTAAACATCAGCCTGAAGGCATAGAAATGCCAAAACTGAGTTATATGCAATATGGGAGGAGGATGTGGGTAAATATTGACAGAAATTATATGACATAACAACAACCAGGTATTTATTACTATTTCAGATAAAAAATATAAATCAGACAATACAGATCAATGGAGGACGTGTATACCTATTGGACAAAAACCTTTTTTATGAACCGAGACCCCCCTTAATGTAATACCAAGTATATTTTACGTTCATAAAGAGCCGTTCATTGAGGAGTGTTCACCTACATTGATCCTCCCGTAAATACAGCCATCCGTCCCCAGGATGCACCCAAACGACCGAACGGTTTCCTAGCCTCGGAGCTCGCCTAATATTCCAAGCACGACCGGGACATCAATGAAAGCCAGAGTTCCTCAAGGAAAAAAGAGAGAATGAAGGAGGAAGAAAAAAAACTTGGACAAATCACCTGGGATTTGATTCGTAAAGCGTGAGACGTGAGCGGTGCTGTCAAGGGTCGCTTTTGTTGGTTCATGGGTGACTGGGTCCGGAAGGTGGAATCTTTCCCGGCCAGTGAGAGTATGTGCGTTCTCATATTTCCGGCTAGGAATTGCAATATCATCGTCGGGTGCTATTGATACACAGCAATATTTGAATCCTCTGGGCCGACAAGTAGGTGGAAAAACCTCAATTTCATTCAACGGGAGGAAGCAGAATGAACAACAATCAAGGTTCATGATCTTTAGCGGAAGGAGACGTTGATAGGCTGGTTTCTGCAGCTTAGCCAACATTGACGAACTCGATTTTTTACCGTCTTCAAGAGGGGAGAAGGTCTCTCTATTCGGTTTGTCATGGGACGACTTTTTTAGCGAATTTTCGAAGAAAATGAAGCTATTGCA
>JAEMON010000001.1:75744488-75758036 GCA_030264115.1 Lygus lineolaris | reverse complement strand
CTCTCTCTCTCTCTCTCAACAGTTTGCCCTCAGAAGAGTCCAGGTGTTCAACGACAAAGGAACGTGGACATACTTGGCATGCATTTATTATTACCTTTAGCATATGTCAGGTGATTGATTTATTTACCTTGTTGTAATGCCTAAATTCCAAGGGACAACTTCTCAACTTTCTGACCACGGTAGTACGGTAGAACAGGGTTACAAGAAAGTTGCAGGGGAACGTGTTGCTATTTCTAATATGGAGGTTTTCCTTAAATCCAGGTTTTCTCTCACCCAGTTTTTTCTCGACCAACTTTCTTATATGGAGCTTTCAGGTCAGAAAAAGAAGTAGAGAAGAGGGGAAAAAAAAGAATCGCTTGGCGGAAAAACGTAGACTGACGACAAATAATGACAATCGACAGATTGTTTAAACTTCTCGACTTCTGAAATTGGTACAGCTGGGGGCTAGTGAACAGTCTAGCACCTTTCTTCGATAGAGGTCACGTAACTTGTTCTTTCTCACACAGAGGTAAATGCGGGTGAAGGCGACCGAAAACATTTTCTTGCACGGAGGTAAAAACATTTCTTATACCCAGGGTCTTGCCCTTCTAATGCAAGGGCCAAAAGGACGCTTCCCTGTAGGTATAGAGGGTTTTCTTAAATAGAGGTTCACTGTAACCAGGTTCGACCGTACCACAATTCTGTAATTTTGACAACTTCCGTTTGAAGGCATTCGTTTTTCATCTTGACAGACAAGTATACAGATAAATCCTGAGGATGCGCCCGGTGCGGTGGAGAATTGAAATGTTGATGTTATTATATATTAATATATCGTGAAATTACAAGCTGTTTCAACCCTCTGTGTGCATCGTTCTTGCTGAGGATGTAAAGATGTTACTGATCAAGATATATGTACCGTCTATAAACAGGCACATCCAAGTTCGTTAAATTTAATTTTGGATTTTCGGAGCTGCGTCTCTTTGAATACAACAAAAGTTGAGGAATCGGGTGCGCGTTCATACCAGGAAAAGGTCTCCACCCACCCCCTCACTTCCTGCTTCAAGTCATGCGTAATTATCTAAAACAGATATTCGAGAGGCAGCGATGTTTACTTTCCTACCGAAAACCGCCCTCAGTGGGAAAACTGCTTACCGATAATAATTTTCCGATAACATTCACCGCTCTGCGGGGTTTTCATCCGATGCCGTTTTATCAAAATGAGTTTTGCGCCTTTCCCACCGCTTTTTGGATACGGATCGGAAAACCGACGCGACTATCGGACTTTTTCAACATGTGTAATTTGTGTGTCTGCTAGCTGGTAGAGTTTTCCCTGCTTTTGGTCCAATGGTTGGCCTCAGCTCTTGGTTTTCCCCATAATTGTGATACTTCTCAATTTATTCCACGTTTCATACTAAACGTTCACCCTCTCTGAATTACCGTTGAACAACAACGATTTAACGTTCTAAATACCGGGTGGAGTCGCTGACGATCCTATTGTTTTTCTCATGTGTGTTTGTTAATACAACTGTTTTCTTCGCGAGACTGGGAGAAATTATTTATCCGCTAACGTCTGTAACGCTGGAAGCAGAAAACAAATTATTACGAAATAACGTAATTTAGATAGTTGAGGTCCTATTTGATTTCTCACGATCGAAGGAACTTCAGTTTCTACTACTCTTGCATTTTTCTTTTCAAAGCTTTCTGAACAAATTCGGTTCCGTGTTCGTCTGTTGGTCTGTCATGGTTCTAAATTCCAACTTTTTCCCATCCAGTTTTCTAGCACTGTTATGTGCTAATAATTATTAGCAATTAACATTTTCTTGAATTCCTCAAAATTTGTCGGGATTCGGCCAAGCTAGGAAGAAGTCTCTTTCAACAGCTTTTTGTGCATTTGAAAAAAATTGTATTGCCTGCACCCCCATGCGACTGGGCCTTCTCCGGAGGTTTCCTTCTATCGACGATTATTTTTTGAAGACGGACACAGGGGCGTCGGAAACGTCAAGTGAAGGATGATTTACTAAAAGTTGTTATCCTTCTTCCTACCTTGGCCGAATCCCGAAAAATTTTGATTTTGTTTTTGAAGCACACCCCGAAACTAAAGGCTAAAACAGAATACTATCACCCTCTTCTTCCACCTATAGAATCTTCAGGTCTTCGTGATCTGTCCACAGGTACCTAGATAAATACGCTCGTCCATAGTCATAGAGTTCCATAATTTTTGTATCACGACGAGGATAAGTTTCAAAAGCACGGAGAAGATAGGCTATCCGCGCTGGCACTAAGGAATCGCAAATATTTTCAATAATCGCAGACAAACGGAATGGGGATGTTAGCAATATTTGCTCATCAGGTCACCCCCACTGGCAAGATTGTCCTAATTTGAAACTGAGCCAGATTTATCTTCATCCTCTAAAAGTTAATATTTGGGATTTGAGTTCATTCGGGGATTTTCAATAGAAAATCAGTTATATGCGATGTTTGGTTTGCTACGATATGTGCGAACAATGCTCCATGAATTAGATGGCTTCACAAGGAGTAGCTTAGTCATCGGTAAATAACTAAAACCTATCACAATAATTACATCAATGCATATCGTGATTTTTATTGGCAGGAATTTCACCATTATCGTGTAAAGGTTAATGTTAATTCGGTTTTTTCTATAGGGGCTGTACTTTTTGACTAAGTGACTTGTCATACCGGGATCTTCATCAACTTCTTCCGAGGATTTAGAAGAATGCCTGGAATACTTTAAGGTGGCGGTAAAACGATTCAATGGGCCTATTCTTATTTCTGTCAACTGGCCGACTGAACAATCAGACATTAACATCTCGTAAAGATGAACATATAAAAGCCGTTGGAACAATGGATAGGAAATTATTAGGAGTTAATTGATCAATCGAAGGAGTGAATAATATTAATTATTTAACACTTGTGCTGGTCCCGCACCGGAAGTTCACGTTGGGTCGAATGACCCGAGAGGACAATTAGAAAGGGAGAAAAAAGGCCCCAAATTATCCAAGTTACCATTGTTTGGTAATGAAGGAGGTTCAACGGAAAATGGTATTGACAACCTAAGGCCTCGGTACGGTTCCTTGGTCACCACATTTTTTTTTCTTAAGGAAACTCCTACAAGACGTCTTCACAAACGGGAAGTCGACTTCAGTTATGAAAATGAAGGCGTTAAATGACCGTCTTGGGAAGGAAGGGGACAAATAGGATGGTCGTCCCCGCAGGCAGATGCTGTTCCCATGTCCGACACACACTCGCCTCCCATATAATCAGTTCGCTTATGCAATTAAATCAGGACCGTCTCCCCGGGAGCATATGACCTCCTTGTGACCACCTGCCATCTCCCATTTCACGCTTCCTCGGCGAAATTTTCATCCTTTTCCGTTTCGAAGGGTCGCGTTGCGTCAGCAAATCACTGACTGGATCCATAATTTATTCCAGCCATGACATGCGCCTATGAGGTTTTATAATTTCACCCAGCGTTTTCGTGCGCCCAGCGAATTGACATCCTCAGTTTCTTATTCGTTAGGTGCCTGTCAACTTTTTTGTTGTTGTAATATGCAATTTCAGCGAATTTTCGAAGAAAATGTTGTATGCATTTTATTGCAATGGCTTCAAAATTTTTGTAATGCAAATTTTTGCAAATTTTCCTCATGGAAATCCGTTTCAGACCATTCTAAAACGATTCCTGAAATTTAACATTTTTTCATATGTATATATGTTTATATTTATATATATGTGTGTGTGTGTGTGTGCCACTCCAGACGATATCTGCCCGAGGGATCGAGATAAAAAATCCAAAAAAATTTTAAAATGTCAATAATATTAAAAGTAAGGATGGGTTCGTTGGCCAGAATTTTTGAAGTACTCCAAGGGGTCAAATTTTGAAAATTTAGTTTCAAAAATCGCTAAAAAACGTGTTTTTTTAAGTTTTTGGTGTGAAATACCATCCTAAACATAGGAACATAATTATGGGAAATTTCCCATAAGTATCACCCACAAAATCGGTTAAAATTATTCTTTGAAAATTCGCTCATCAACTCATGCTGCATGAATGGAACCTTTTTTTTTTTTTAATATTTTCGCCACAAAAAATCCACTTAGCCTTCCACGTTTCTATTCACGCAAAATCATGGATTCATTGAGTTTCTTGAGAGGATTTTTTCCAATATCTACAGTACTTTTATATGTAAACCAGCACAGGATAGCTTAATGATCAGTTGGAATGAACGATGGAAGATATTGAGCAAAACCTGTTGCCCTCATCCTGTCCCCATCCCGGACATACCGCATTTCTCCCTCCAAAACTTCCCCTCCAGCTTAAGGGTAGTGGGTAGATACCTACAAAATGGGGGGGATTGTATTGCCTTTAAAAAAAACTAGACAATGTAGCGATTGAAATGAAGTATTGGGAATCAATTTTGGGTGCTCCTAAGTGCATGAAAATATTATAAGATTCCTCTAGAACTGCCCAGCGCTGTGGGATGGGTAGTCTGCTTCACTCCAAAAGTGCATGTGCATGGATACTCAAAAATTAGATAAGATCAGGTGATAATGAAATCAGTGCAGTGTTATTATTCCTCGTTCATTCCGATTCGTGCAGGGCACCGAAAGATGCGTGGAGGCAAACACTTCAGAAGAACAGCTGTCCCGACAAATAACTTTTTTTCTTATTTGGGTATCGCTTTCTCAAGAACGTTTCGTCGCAGCGAGGTGACCCAATTTTTGCCTGATGGAGGAATGGTAGAGCTTCAAATAAGTGGGATAGTTCCGTGAAATAAGGCTTGGTTTAGGTGGAACGATTTTATGCATAAAAAGAATCAGGGTCAAAAAAACCACTTTTTGGATAGCATGTAAAAAATATTTTTCTAGATCATAAAAAAAAAAAAATATCAGACTTGATTGAAGAGAAAGACTATAATGTACATTATGTAAAAATTTGAACAAGATAGCACTGACAGCAACCGAGGAAAATATACTTGAAAATAGTCAAATCGCCTATTTATTTAGGTAGTTACCCACTAACTGATTAATGACAACTTGAATCTACATTCATTTATGGCTTAATGTAGTGACACACGAATTTCATGCTAGAAGAAGGTAATTTATTTTTAATAGTAAAAACGCTCTACAATTGAAATTTTTCTTGTTCCTCTTTCTCAGAATCCATGAGAGATATCGGAATGAGCAGTTTTGACTAGGATATGGAAGTAGACTTAAGTCATATAACTGAAAAATAAACTCATATACAAAAACACCAAATTTTAAAAATAAGCCTAAAAATTGAGAGCAAAAGGCTGAATTCAAAATTTTTTGTATTCCGAATCTGTTACATATTTTTGAAAGTTCTATGACTGTAAGTTGCTTCAACATACTGATAACATCCCCTTAAAATTTCTTCCCATTTTCACCAGGGACTGAGAAAAAGGTAGGGACATTCTTGTAAAAAAAAACTTGGAGCAAGCCCCCTGTACCCCCGGTTACCTCTATTTACATACTTCGGACGAAATGATTGAAACACAGAATGTGTTTTAGCTCACGCGTTTCACATAAACCCGTCTTCAATCTTCGGTTAAAGATTGGTTAACTTCCTCCCACTAAATCAGAATTTCGCTACTTTCCTCCCTCTAAATAAGAATCTTATATAATCAATACTTTTACCGAATAAATGGATATGTCTAGCGGCTATAGGAGCCGCTCAGCTGATCTGAGAGCTCCATTTTCGACTCAGCTGATCTGGGAGCTCCATTTTCGACTCAGCTGATCTGAGAGCTCCATTTTCAACTCAGCTGATCTGGGAGCTCTATTTTCGACTCAGCTGATCTGCGAGCTCAATTTTCGATGCAGAGAGTAGTACCTCAAAACATTGCGGTAGTACCTCATTGATTTCTACCTAGCCTTCACTTTTCGAGTTAATAATAATCCGTATCATCGGTATCCATGTTATCGTCCCAGATTTCGTCACCTTTTTTGGCTAGTTAGTCCATGGCTAAAACACATTCTGTGTTAAAAGTTAAGGAGAGGCAAAAAACGGACTAACAACTCTCAAGCTGTTTGGCACTCAGGGGTTCATTGTTTCTCTGTATCTGTGGTTTTTCCAGTATCCATCCATTCTAAAAACATTCTACATGATCTGACACTATTTCACCATGGAAGTAGGTCGCTACTTCCATTATTATAACCTTAAAGGTTTCGTGAAACGGTGAAACCTTCCCAGTCTTGGCATTGGGGAAGGAAGTTGGAATTAGGGATTCCAACTTCTTCGATATATCCTATGGCCCAGGCCTACACTGAGTTACCCACCTTTGTCCTATTATTTTACGCATTCATCAATGTCTGACTTAAGAATTTATTTTGTTCATCGATTCTTAACATTCTGTAGACTAATTTAAAACAATTTAAAGAAAAATTGATTTTTGGGCCCAAAAAATTATCTTCCACCCTTAAGTACCTAATGTATGAAGACCTGATAGGCGAGAACACCGATTTACACCCCCCCCCCCCCCCCCCCCCCCCCCCCCCCCCCCCCCCCCCCCCCCCCCCCCCTTCCGAACACCAAAACCCCGCCTTGACCTTGAAGTAGAGAACGTTTTGTGGGTCACCATCCGGATTGGAATGGTTTTAATAATATTTACCGAGTTTCGCACGGTTTGAATCAGGTAGGTATGGTGGCGAAATTGCCGGAACCCTTGGGTTTACCCCACCCCCATCTATAAGACTCGTTAAATTTGGCACTGATTTGAAAAATTTTGAGTAGCCTGAAAATTAAGGTAGAGTAGTCCGAAGAATCTTAGATGGGAAGTATCTGAAATTTTCCCACTCACACCAATATTGTCGGATGACCCCCCTGTGGCTATGAAAAGTGGACAAACAGACGGACAGACAAACAGACAGACATAGAAACATTGAGATGATATCTATATGATGATAATATATGATGATGATTGATCTGAACAGATAGGTCCCGTAGATTGCACCGATTTACTGTTGTATCTTTAAGTGACGTAATGAATGAATTGCATGTTTTAGTGACATTAGGAAGAATGAGGAATTCCGGTGTGTCGGAAAATTGCATCTTCGACTTGAAATTCGGATTCAGCACCCTTGGAAACCCTATATTAATAATTTTCAGCTCAAAATGTTCATTAGGAGCTGTAGAACTGGTGAGAAAATCACGCGTGACGTCATCTGTTCTGAGAGCGAAGGTCGCCCCCTGGCGGGCGCGGGGTTAGTACTGTCATCTGTATCGATTTTACGGCACTCTTTTCCACTCACTTCCGATCATCAGGTACCCCACGTATAGCACCTTTTTGGAATGCTCTTACCGAAATCTTTCGGGTTAACGAATAAAACGGAACAGGAATTGTCCATTCGTTGTATTCGTACGGCATTTTTGATTCCAAATCCCAATCTAAAATTTCAATTTAGATATCCATTCCCAAAAAGTTTGTTTTCTGAGAAGAGTTAAGATGTTCATAGTTTAGTGTTTGTTGACAGTGTTCCTTTAATGATTCTAGAGTAGGTAGTTTAGTTTGTTTGAGTGAATTTCCGTCCTTCTCTGGGGGTACTTTGGAATCCTTCAAGGCACCCACTACTAGAGAATTAGCTCTTCTGGACGGACCTTGAAGGTAAAATAAAAGCAAATACTCATCAGGTATTTGTCTCTGCTACGAGATTGATACTATACATTTGGATAAAATAATTCATTTTTTGGTCCTTTGCACAGGTCCCATCCCGGGGCCGGGGAAGGGTCCAGTTGCATAGATAAGTAGTGCAACTAGGTAAGTAGTGCCTACCTGACTAGAGCACAAAAATATGAGTAAACCAAAGAAATTTCATGTTATGTACATAATGAAGGGACAAAGACAAACAACAACACAATAGAAACCTGCCGATCGTGGCATGGATATTTTAGTCAAATAATTTACTAGTGAAATTTCCTTGATCGTGGTGGTACTATTGTTGGTGGTTGAGAAACTCAGTTAGCTCTCTTGATTTCAACTTGCAGGCATGGTTAAATCTCTTAAATGTCCGGGAAAACAAAACACTGTTACCAGGATAGCAGATACTTTGCATGCGATACTCCGATAAGATTGATCGGATCCGGTAAATCGGATCGTTTGTATGCCGAATACGATGGTGGTATATCGACAATACGATACGACCGAGTTCTGGGCATGCGCAGTAGTGTCTTCGGATACGTCACGACACTGTTTCCAAGCAATCGTATCTATCAGGAACTCTCTAATGGTGCCGATCGTCTTCAAGTAACATAATGATTGAAAGCAAAATCATGAAATTAAACCAAAAAAATGTTCTCATTATCCTCCGATTAGTTCGAGCAGTACCGATAATTATTAATCTAATTATGATGCTATCTGTCATAGATAGGTATACACCAAGGTATTCCAAGCTACTCATGAGCTGTAGATAACCAAGCAATAGATCGAGTTGACCTCCGAAGCATCTTGAATAATCGCAAGCATGTTGAATAATTATAGCGTCGTTACGCAACGCCAATCCTGAGGTTTTGAAATGAAAAGAGAGTGAATAGGTTGATTTGCGTAACTGGTCGAGCACATTGTTCGAGAAATTCAAACAAGGAATCCTGACACAATCGTATTATGATGAAATTACGAAAATAAAGAAATGAAACAGAGGCGATTATTCCTTCAGTGTGTTGCAATGCTATCAACCCGAAAATTTGATACTACTATTCAGAGGACGAGTTCACGAATAAATATGTACAATATCACTTGTTTTAAAATAAATGAAATGGAGTCAGAGCATATTTACGAGGCACCTCTCATGATCCGACTGATTTCACACTAGATGGTAAAAATTCCATCAATCGTGATTTGAGGAGTCTTATACTTTTATAAGTCTTATGGAAAACATATTTGTTGTACTTTAACTTTCATAGAGGAAGAGCTATTTCTTGAATTTAAAACCCACAAAAATGTGTGTAATTAAATTCAAACTTTTTTTGTTATAAAACCACACGATTCTGCGGTATTTTTTGCTTTCTCACTGCCGAAGGTAGAGCTATGTATTCGTGATAAAGTATAAAAAAGTATTGTCCTCCAAAATCAAAATGTATAGGTACTTGCTTTTCGCGTGTCAATGCTTCCTGAACAATTTTGGTTCATTGTCTGTTTGTGGTCAAGGCAAAATTAAACCAACTTAGTCCGAATTCTATGAAATTTCCATAGATTGTGCGGTTGAGCCTCTGATCGGTCACCTATCAATTTCATCGCCTTCTAACTACTAGTAGCATGTGCGCATGCCCAAACGTGAATCTCCTGAAACGCCGGATTCTCAGTTCCTATAGGACCGATTTTGCTCAAATTTGGAGGGTAGTTGGAGGCTGGCTTCAAGAGGATTGCCTAAGAATATCGTCACCATTGAATCAGTAATAGTTACTGCGCATGCGCAAACTTGAAATTTGTGAACATCATGCATAACTTCGGAAGGATTCTACAGATTTTGGCGAAAATTCCACTAAATGATTCCATACGCCCATGTTAGAAATAATGTGAGGAAGCAATATTGCTCATACAACTTGGTGACTGTTTTTCACTCTGAATCACGTCTCAATTTTCCAATCTGCTATTGCACCTACAAGGATAAATGGAACATCCTAGCAGCTCGTTCCAGTTAAATTGATCTCGTGTTGCCCTTATACCCGCCTCACAACTATCCTTATGACTGCAATTTGAACAGTTTAAAATTAGCTTGGGTCTGATTGATTTATGATCCTTAAGTTGCAACAGATACACATACGGCTGAATGTGTCCCAAAATAGTTTTCCCGGGTATGAGGGGTATCAATTGCGGATTATTCTTCGAACCTAAAAAAATATTGATTTTAGTAGTAATGTACCTAGGTGACAATTTCATTAAATTCTCTTTAAGCGTTTCGAAGGAAAAGTCACCCGTTAGACAAGTAAATGAAATACTAAATATTGATTTCGTTAAGCAACATTCACTGCATCTCAATTAATATTCACTAGTCAACACTTAGTTAAACTTCTACAGACTTTCCCATCCTCTCCCTGAGAGTAGTTGCAGTGTCCTGACATTTGGCACCAAAAAGTATTAAGCAAATTCTCGGAGTCTGAAGAGTTCAATATCAACATCTCATGTCAAAAAATGTCAAAAATTCAAAAAGTATGTATAAATTGTGAGTTGTATAGCACTCGACAAAGAAATAAGTGCCGCTCGGGCACAAATAGTAGATTAGTGACCCTCAGTCAAGTTCGGCAAATATCTTCCGTTGTTTGAAGCTTTGATTTCTTGAAACACAAAAAAAAAAAAAAAAAAAAAAATACAAAATATTTATTTATAAATATTAAAGTCTGTGTCACCAAATAAACCCTTTACAAACAAAGGCGTGTCATCTCGAATCTATATTATACCTGACCCACATTGTTTTATTCTGCTTCCAATGGATCTGAAAATACGTTAGTAGTTAGGCAATGACTGCACAGTTACAGTTGTTATGAAACTAAATATTTGTGATAAGGGAAGACATTGAGGTTCGGGAATGAGCCAGCTCAAACATTTGAAATGAGTCTTACCTACCTCGTCTTATTGTGACTCATGCTCTCTGAAACCCGACATATCACAATAAAACCTTGTCGAGGAAATGCCGATCATAGAATCTGGTAGGTTCCAGGACTGGATAGCTGGTAGACCCCGGTCACAGTGTTTGCAAGTTTCTCTCGCTATTACAGACAGACGGAGAAATTCGTCCGGGACTCATTTGTATTCAGCAAAATAGTTTTTGTCCGTCTGTTAGCTGCTTTTTCACTGCCAAATACCGTCCTCCATATAGGATTCAAACTGTGAAGCTGTGGGAATATAGGTTTTCCAAGTCAAACTCAAAATTTTCCTAGTCAAATTCTGAATTTTCTATTTCAAATCAAGATGTTTTGCAGTATTGTTGCTATGAAATGATTACTCCGAACTAGAAATGAAAAATTCTGAATTTGGATTGGAAATTCTGAATTTGATTTGAAAAATCATGAATTTGGTTTGGGAAATTGGTTCGGAGAAACGGCCGACCATCCAATATGGTAGATTCCAATTTTGGATATCTGGTGGACCCCGATCGCAATGGCTTTCATTACAGACGGACGGAGAAATTCGTTCGGGACTCTTTTGTGAATTTCCCATTTCAAATAACGATTTTTTCAATATTTGTTCTATGAAATTTTGGAGAAAAAAATCTGAATTTGAAATGAAAAAAATCTGAATTCGGTTTGGAAATTCTGAATTTGGTTTGGAAATTCTGAATTTGATTTGGCAAATTTTGAAATTGGTTTGGAGGAACGGACGACCATCCAATTTTTTTCAGCTATCAAGCTCGCCTACATAATCTAATCTGTTTGGAAATAGAAGGAGGAGGAGGATGTTTGGTCTCTAAATTCGTTAAAATCAACTGAGAGATACTTGAAGAGCTCAACTTCAACTTTGAACCCGCAGAAGTTCTGGATGAGAGGAGTGGGATAAATCTTCGGTTTTTTTTCTTGATTTCACCCCAATACATTATTCAAACTGTGTGAAACTTGAGGAATATCTTTAAATAAGTCTTGAATGATAGCCCTTCATACCTTCTCAACTTCGAGCCATTGGGGAAGTTGTGGTGGGAGGGATTGGGATATATCCGGGGTTTCAGCAATCACGCTCCTATACATGATACGAGCTGAATGGTAGTATGAGGCTTACCTCTTGAATCTGTTCAATTGGTTGGAAGGGGGGGGGGGGGGGGGGGGGGGGGGGGGGGGGGAGATGTGGTAAATCCGAGTTTCCTGGACATCTTACTCCCATGCATGACCCAAACTGTGTGACACTAGGTTAATAGCTTTGAAACAACGTTTTTTCCCCTATTCGATGAAACTATAGGTTTTCCAAGTCAAATTCAGAATTCACCAAACCAATTCGGAATTTTCCAAATCAGATTGAGAATTTTCCAAATCAAATTTGGAATTTTCAAAACAAAAATCAACATTTTCAAACCTAATCCATAATTTTCCAAGTATTCTGAATTTTAATTGGAAAATTCTGAATTTGGTTTTGGGAAATTCTCAATTTGACATGCAAAATCTATATATACATACAAAACCATGAAAACTAATTTAGAGTGGTGGTGGTGTGGTGGCATTCAGTTGTATGCACACCAACATTGAGTTCCCTGTATTTTGAATACAGGGTGATTCACTAAGGACTTACACCACCACCCTCCTCCCCCCCAATTTGTCCTCGAATCTATATATGAAAATCCGTTCCAACAACATTCTTCATAATTTTTGTCGTAGATCCCAGGAAAAATACTTTTGGGGATGCCACTTGTTCCATATTGGCGCAAATGACACAAACTTTGTTTTCTTCGATGGAAACCCCCCTCTTTTATTTCAGATTCGGATTCCACCCAAAATTTCATGAAGAAATGACCCATCACTCGAACATTTGGGTGCGCAAATACGTGCTTGAACCTTGTGAAAAATCTCAATATAATCATGTATCATACTTGATATTTTACTACAACCAATAAACTAGATTTCTTGCTTTTAAGGCACATTTGGAGAGTAATTGCTTAAGTTTTTGCTCACTCAAATTTTCGGGAGGGGTCATTTTTCGTTTAATTTCGCTTAGAATGTGGATCTGAAATGAAACGGGGGGGTGGGGGGGTTGTGTCCTTAGTGAATCACCCAATAGTTTATCCAAGTCAAATTCAAGATTTTCCAAATCAAATTCGAAATTTTCCGAACCAAATTCAGAATTCTCATCCAATTTCAGAGTTTTCCAAACCGAATTCCGATATTTTTCAAACATTTATAGCATAAATTTAAAAAAATCTAGATTTGAAATGGAAAATTCTGAATTTTATTCGGAAAATTTGGATTAGGTATGATTTGTAATATTCTGAATTTGGTTTGGAAAATTCTGAATGTGAGTTGGGAAACCAATATATTACACATATACATACATGTCGACTGATCACTGGACTATCCCGTGCAGGACACAACACGGTCGACCAGCTAATAAATAATAGGGTTGTTCCTTCTAGCGGTGGATGAGGGGCAGGACAAATATTTTAGCTGCGCAAAACCTTCTGCACACAATCTTGTCGAAAATATTCAATTTAGGTCTTTTCCAACTGGTTTGTGGTAAAGTTGATCTACTGATTAAACTGTCAGGTCAAGTTCATGTAATAATCTCAGCCCTGCCGATCAGGTGATGAGTTAACTTATGGATACACTGTTATGAAACAAATTTGGCAAGGAAGTCAACCTCAAATTTGACCTTGAGAAACTCTATACGAACTGAATATTATTTAAATTGAACTTTTTATTTGGAACAAACCTAATGTATTAAAAATTGTGTAAGAATGGCGGTTGCATGTGGTGAAATGAAATAGGTACCTACGAGTATACCAGTCGCCGCCACGATCGCCATTGGGACGACTGTCAAGTGTGGAGCTGTCGGTATCAATGGATGCTGTGGAGAACTGATGGTGTCGAGGTTGATTGTGACGATGGTGAGGGGGGGGGGGGGG
>JAEMON010000001.1:75705064-75719093 GCA_030264115.1 Lygus lineolaris | reverse complement strand
TCACCCACAAAATCGGTTAAATTTATTCTTTGAAAATTCGCTGACCAATTCATGCTGCATGAATGGAACTTTTTTTCTAAGAAACAGATGGTAGTGATTTTCATGTACTCGTAAAAAGTGAAAACCAACAGCCATGATGGAATTTTAAGTCTATCCTAAGCTGGCCAATTTGCTGTCCAAATAACATTCTATTCACTTCCAATCCAGGGCAAGACACTATAAGTACGGTGAGGCAAGAGAAAATCGTAGCAGACTCAACATTACAAATAGATATTTCACAACATTTTCTGATTCAATCCCGTTCCTACTAAAATGGAAACGATTGCGAGAATCTAAGCTGGCAATTTTCTAGTTCGATGGAAGCGGACATGTCGGGAAAAATAGAACGCGTCTCTGTTTCCCCCGGAAGACCAGCGAAATCCAATCAGAGTGACGCAAAAGATAATGCACATATCATAAATATAATTTGTGTTTGATTAGGCTGGCTCGAAGGAGTAATCAAGTCGAGAAAGATAAGTTTATAATATCGGCATATCCGGTGAACGAGGATCCAATGTGGAATAATTACCCGGGATCCCTTGCGTGCAGCGCAGCGACAATACGGCGAGATTAGATCTACACGCCTCGTGGTTTCGGCTCCCCTCACCAGCCCCCGCCACCGTCGCTATTGTTTTTCTTATAATTTGATATGTTCACCCCGCGGTACATTGACACTTTCAGGTAACTCTTCGTACTTTCCCCTCCCTCTCCTTCGGCTCTCTCAGTCTCGTCTCTTCCTTCAGAATTGCCATCCATCCACTGGAAATCCTTTAGACTCTGGAGAATGAAGAAATAACCATTATATTTCTTCCAAAAGGCCGCTCTATGATTATTATTTTTCTGTTAATAGTTTTAGCGAATTTTCGAAGAAAATGAAGCTATTGCAATGGCTTCAAAATTTTAGTAATACAAATTGTTGAACCTTTTCTTCATGGAAATCCATTTCAGACCATTCTAAAACGATTCCGAATCGAGATAAAAAATTGTTAAAATGTCAATAACATCAAAAGTAAGGATGAGTTCGTCAGCCAGAATGTTTGGAGTAAGTACTCCAAGTGGTCGAATTTTGAAAATTTACAGTCAAAAATCGCTAAAAAAAAAAGGTGTTTTTTGAGGTTTTTGGTGTAAATTACCATCTTAAACATATGAACATAATTCGGAATCAGCGTGAAATGTCTTATATAAGATACACCCACCAAATCGGTTAAAATTATTCTTTGAAAATTCGCTCATCAACTCATGCTGCATTAATGGAACTTTTCCTTTTAGATCACCCATAAATAATGCGTCTAGCAAACAAGTTTTTTGATTCTCCGTAATATTTAAGCGATTTGAGTGATTACTACGTTGTCTTGGGTTGCTCATTGTGATCAACTGGCTGGCCGATTGCGTAAAACTATATTTCTACTGCGAAGCTTGTGCCACCAAGTGTCGCCAGAGGTGCTTCTTCATGGTTATTATGGATGTTTTCATTCATTGATGTCCTACTCTATAATATTTCGGGGACACATTTCGTCTGCCGCTAAACTCTTTGGACTACAAAGGAAAGCGATCAGAATCCTGGGTCAAATTTATTATCGCCAGGACTATCGAGCAAGTTTCATTTCAATGAAAATCATAACCGTACCCTCACTCTTTATCAAAGAATGCCTTCTCATAGCTCATTAAAATAAGTCGGAGTGGCCTAGGATTAACGATGTGCATGAGCATCAAACTCGTGGTTGTGATAATTTGGTATTAAAATTAAACCGACTCAAGAGATGCCAAAACTCAAGAAGTTATTGGGCTGTGAAGCTATATAATAAAATTCCAAATAAGTTCAAAGAATTAGAATTAGATACATTTAGAGAACAAATCACAACCTTTCTCAAAGAACACGCCTTTTATTCCACCGACGAGTTCCTACAGTATACATTTTTAACTCTGGAAAGTCTACGTTAAGTATATGTATATGTTATATATAAGGTATTAGGACATTTTTCTTTTGTGCATCTAATTAGTTTAATTGCAATTAAAAGTATTTCTCCGACACGTTTTGTTCCTATATGAGCCTCGTACATGTTATAGGTTTGTGAAGCATTTAGTTGTAATTGACCCGTCCTAGGGTTTTCGACCGAGGTCTTCAATTTTGTTTGGAATTATTTTTGTTTCTATGAACGTCCTTGGTTAAGATGTTATTTAAACGGTGTTATTAATATTTTGCTCTTTAAAGTAAGAGAAAAAGGACATGTTTTTCCATCTTGAAACACTCCTATAGAAATTGAAAAAGTGGACTCAGCCGGTTTTGCACCTCCAATGACCTTTCAATCAAAACACAACATTTATAACACATAATTTATGAAAATTCCTCTGTATTTTTCGACACTCCCATGGTGATCCAGATTCTCGAGTTCACGGATTTCCGTTTTTTTTCTCGGGAAACAAGAAAAAATAATGCATTGACCACCTATGAATCATATCGGGATGTTTCTTGAACATTTTGGAGGATAAAAACAAATTATCTTTCGCGTTCGGATGGTCGAAATCTCTGTGAATGGGGCTCGGACAAGCGTGGTAAAGGATGTGGATGCCCGGGGTGGACACAGCTTCGGACGGAGGAGGGAGCAGTGTGAAATCTATTCCCATTTATGGCTAGAGACCAGTGTCCACTTAAGTGCCGTATAAATCACATGGCACTGAAGGAGAACCCACTTTCAGAAGTATATATATATTTACACCCAGTATATAACGTCTTATCCACAGTTTTTCGGCCAATGTTCTGCCCATGTTTCTAAATTACGGGTACGGGGGAGCCATAGCCGACAAACGTCTGCTAACAACAAAACTTCTCGAGTTTCCTCCTTCTTTTTCCACTCCCATGTGATCTTTATCCTCACTACCAATACTCATTTCTTCAATAAATAAAAAAGTTCCATTCATGCTTCAAAATATACGAACCACATCAACAACGGATGGGTGGTGTAAATAGAAGTACGGGTTCACAGTCCACACATCTAATTTCTCCACGTATAATTTTAAACATTTCAAATGGACGTCTTATTTGTACTAACTGTAAGGTTGGTTTCTGTAGTTTCCTACAGCCTGTCGTTACCTAATTGGATTAAATTTCAGGGTATCTATGACCGAAAAATTATGATTTTCCTATCTCATCCTTCAAATTTTTCTTTCGGTTGAATCAAAGAAATTTGGGTAAAGTAGTTTTCAAGACACAGGGCAAGGTAACTTTTCGGAGCATAAAAATCATGATTTTCACAATAATCATCAACTTTGTGAAGAATTGTAATGTTGTATAGGTATTAGGGCTCACTACTATGGGATTCTACGCAAAAAATGAAAAAAAAACTCCTATTTCGAGCTTTGGTTCCTACAAGTATAAGGAAGGCCAAGCAAGAATCCCCCAGGTCAACATTTGGGGGGGAAAACCAAGCAAAATAAATTTTAAAAAAAAGTAGTTTTTTGCACATTTTTGAGCCGTCCACTTTAATCCTCTAAGGATTTTGATAAAATGCACACGAATTACTTTTTTATAACAAATTTAAAAACCAGGAAAATATCCTCAGGGCCGGAGTCAGCGCGAACCCTCAAAACCCATTTTTCGGGTTTCTGTGGGTGAGCAAAGTAGTGTGAAGCTTCGCACCAAATGTTTACAGACTGTTTTTGATCGTCTGCGGATAACAGTCAAGTACTTTCCATTTTCCCTGTATTAATCCCTCAGGTACTAACTCAAGGCAACACCTGATGTTCGACATCAAGCCTAATAAACCATGATCTCTTTACATTTATATTCTGCATAATTTCGTGCGCCGAATATTCCTGACAGTAAATTATAGGTGCGATTTTAATTCCGTCCGATTATAGTTCAATGGCTTCCCCGCGTAATTACCCGGAAAAAAGGACCGGAGTACGCTTGTATAGGAAAGGAGCTACAGTTGAACAACACAATGGGGTGTGCGCACAGGTTTTTATTCCTTCTTCCAAATGATAAATCTTAGCGAGAGCTTTCCTAGATGGTGGAACATGAAGGGTATGCTATTAGCATACAAGGGTCTTGAAGTTAATAATGATGACGTCACCGACCCCCCCCCCCCCCCCCCCCCCCCCCCCCCCCCCCCCTCCCCCCCTCCCCTCCCCCACCTGGGTGGGACCCTCAGTGCCCAAATAATTCTGACGTCACGCGCCTCTTTCCAGCTCTTTTCTGGCTCAACCAGACGGAATTTTTTCAATTAAAAAGTGGCTCATGGGGTTTTTGAGAACTCTGAACCCAAATATGAGGTCAAAAATGAGAATTCCCGACCTATGCGCACACCTTATTGGCACATCTCTCCAACTTCTTCTGCTTCACGGTTTTCAAGAAAAGAAAATAATATGGTGAAGAATTCAACCAATGCTTGTCGACAAGAGATATCTCACCGAAATATTGAAATATTCTGTTGAATGGGAAATGTCGAATTTTGTTCACCAAAACTTGGAGGGGGACGGAGTCAATCTAGAATTTACTGAGCCTCCCTCGAAAAGATGGAATAAACACTGCAATATTTACTGCCCTGGAATAACGTAATTTTAGTACTTGGCAATATTGCATATTCAGGTTTGACGTAGGATCAAAATGGACTGAGGCTGCTGTGAGATAATGCCTCGTACGATTTTCGTGATTTCTTCCTCTCTACTCATCAAGGATTATGACTTTATGTAGAGCTTATCAGCTCTTTTAAATTGATTTACTTCGATGTACAGGTGTATGTAAGACGTCCTCAATTTTTATGAAATTTTAGTACCGATAATTGGATGCATGAAATCCACATTAACGCCTATCTGAATTTGGACCCGATTCCATATCTGTCACCTTTTTTGTAAGACCTTCGTTCTAACCTAGATGTCCTTTCTTGAGTCAACTATCTAGTAGGTTTCTATTAATTTTAGTCTCTAGCTTATGTGCTTTGGATCAAGACAAAATACTAGTACTTAGTTGTAGTACCTAGTTCCAGACCATTCATTTTCCATTATTGAAGAAAAACTGGCAAATGGGGTAACAAGCCTCCAAGGAAGACCTGGTGATTATTTGAAGGCTATACCTTGACTTATAAGTCAACTGCCAGTTCTCCCGAAAAATAAACAACGATAAAATTCAATCCAATGCTATTGGGGAAGAAATCACAGACCTAATAGTTACAGAAATGATATCTGAATATCTGCGGCTCCGCCAGGTTTGCCACTCTGGAGCGGCACAGGAAGTACGTGCTCAAGACAGAATTCACCAATAATGATCTTCCGGTAGGTTGAATAGTAACGCGCGAGGGAGCTTAGAGGGTAGCACTGACCGTTGCAGTCGTGGTACAATGGTCACAAATCATCCTCACGTCAATTTACTCGGAGCTCACGAATGCGATATAAATAAAAATGGGCACAATAGAATTCGAGGAGGTGGAAGAGCCGAGTGGGACGTCAAATCACTCACCCGCATTGTGGTTCATCATCCGTGCAATGGAAGAACATCTGAGACAATCGGGTGGCGTACTTTACTCAGGTTGTTTTGTGTTGTTGAGCGATTTTTTCCTCGAAAATCACGGACCATATTATGTACGATCTGGTGAATCTGTTATGAGTCGTGCCCGATCTGTGCCCGTCGTGAATTACACCCGAAGAATTCATTATAACCCTCACAATGCGTAATGTTGTAATGCACCGTTGTGAAAATTAGTTTATCTGGTCGAGATAATGCTACAAAGTTCCAGTTGATGAACGAATTTTCAAAGAATCTTTTTAACCGATTTGGTATGTCTTCTTACGGGAAATTACACGAAATACTATTTTGTTTTCTCTCATGTTTAAGAGGTACCTAGGTCTTGACACCAAAAACCTCAAAAAACAAATTTTTTACCCTTTAAATTTGACCTCTTGGCATACTCTAAGAATTCTGCCCAAAGGACTCATCCTTGGGAATGACTGGGATGGGATATCGCCTGGAATGACACATGAATGTGTAAGTACATAAATTTCTATACGTATAGGTAAAAAGTGTCAAACTTCAGGAATCGTAATAGAATGGTCTGAAACGGATTTCCGTGAAGACAATTTTCGAAAATTTGCACACCTAAAATTTTGAAGCCATTGCAAAAGCTCGAAAATTCGTTAACAAAATACAAATATTCTACTTAATTAGTGATGCTCTAAACCAGATGATTGCGACGACAACCCCAATAGTACCTTTTAGCCTTGGGTAATTGCAGGTCTTTCATCTATTCGGATGAAAATTGAGGTGAGCAGGTATGAGTTGAACTGAGTCTTCGGACTAGCCCCCAACTATCCTCCAATTCATAGAGGATACCATTGGTCCGACGCACAGAGGCTAGAGGCTAGAATAAGAGTTTTCCGGACAGAAATGTGGACTCCTTCATTCCTAAAGAAAATTCCGTGTCGATTCCGAATGTACCATACATAACGTACGTTCATATACCTAAAATATCTTGTTTTTTTATATCTATTTTTTATATGTCTTGTTATTATACCTAGAAATTCTCGTTTCGGACCCATAGAACCGCCTACTTTGGCACATAAGAAAATTTGAAGACTATCAAATGCTGCGTTCAATGAGACCAACGCCAGCTCACCAACACTGTAGCCATGACAATTGGTAATTTTTCAATGTTTCTCGAGTTCACATGACTCGAGAAAATTCCCTGGAGGTCACACGACTTTTTCAGTGAAACTTTCGAAAAACGTTGGAAAACTCTCCGAAAATCATGACTACAGTCATAATCACCAAGAAATCTTTTAGAAGAATGGATGATACCATAATTTCGTCCGGAAACCCCAAATTTCGGGCCATTGTGTGACAGCACGGAAATCCTCAAGAAATCTCCTAGGTGATAACCTGTACAGCGCCACAAAAGTACATCAAAATTGGTCAAATAGTTTATGAGTTTCACAGGTGGTAACGAAAAAAATTTCTTGGTTGTACACGCGCAGTGGCTTCCACTTAACTGAGATTACGAATAATTCAGTAGGGATCGGTGTAGAGACCAGTACTCAAGTTGTTCCCAAATATGAGCGAAATCGGGCCTTTAGGTTATTAGAAATTTGCGTGTTTGGGAAGATTCATCCCATTCGTCCAACTTTAATAATCTCACAAAGGACCATCTGAGACCAACCCAAACTATTCCTGACAATTGAAGACACAAGACACAAGTGGAAGGATGTCTTTCGATACGAAACGTATTTTTCAAGAAATACGTAATATTCATATTGTAATTTTTGTTTGGTTCAGTGTTTTTAGTTGATTGAAACCCGAGGGGGTTATATAACTTCACCTTAGTACCCATTGACGTGAATAAACCCAACTTACCAGTATCTCTGCGGTACAATATCCCAAACATGATAGATAGAAGTATGTATATACGGATGTCTGTGAGCTATCTTCAAAACGGACGGTTTCAGAGGCTAGAGACCATCACCCTAAAACCTTAAAGACCGTCACAACCTAATTTCCGACAAAAATGCAATCGTTTCTTCGATTGCATGATGAATAGTAACAACATGAATATCCACATTCATTCTTGTATAAGACCAGTCTTTGAGTTCTGCTCTGGAAGAGATACTGACCACAGACCGACAGATATGGAGCCGATTTATACAAAAAAAAAACCTTTAAAACTCAAAATTAGAGTGATTATGTGGGAACACAAGGCTTCCCTATCTTTGTTAGTGGAAAAGCAGAATGATGTGGTTCTATAACATGTCTTTCTCATCAGTCCTCATAAAAATCTGGGTGACTTGGGTCTCTGTGGGATGTCGGGCAGACGATATGATATGTCCAATTGTCCAATTGACAAAGGAGAAAAAAATATTTGCCTCGTATCGCTGAATATTGACCATAGAGGTCTTAATTTCAGGAGTCCGTACGTTGCCCTGGAACAACCTTTGCTTCAGCATTTTTTCTTTAATTAAATGAAAGCCGGAGAATACTATTCCATTGTATGCTGCCAAGCGGTAATGAAAAATCGCAATCTGCCGGCACACCACCACAGGTTTTAGTGCTTCGCAGAATTTACGACCGCCTTTAACGTTTGAAACCTTTCCTATAAATTTAAGCGAAAGAGGGTTTATAGAGAAATCGTTACAGTTCATAGAACCAGGGGCAAAGGTTGGAGAGAAGACATTTTGATTGCAGTAGTGTTATAATGCCTCTCGGACGCTTTGAGAAAAAATTATTGATGTTCTGGTTGATGCAGCATCTCTTAACTCTAAACTGCTGAATAAGGTACATCGTAACGGTTTCATGGCCTTCAAGCTATAAATACCTCAGCAGCTCCACTTTTGCTTCACGATCAGGCATTGGTACTTGAATTGATGATCAGTTGGTACATAGTCGTGACCTGCATATTACTATAGTGAATGTCTCACCTGGCCATACAATCACCTCAAGCCATACATTTCCTATGGTTTGGAAACAAATCAACTCTACCTACCCCTCTGAATCCTGATTATATTGAGATACTTAATAACTTATTCAACACCGTCATTGATGTTTCCCATAATACACAAAAATCATCCAATTCTCACGTAGCTGGTGCTTGAGGCCTTATTTGAGGGCTTTACTCAAAATGTCATTGGTACAATCATAATATTTATGACTTCAACGTTTTGATTAACTATTTCTGGGAATGGTGCCGTAGACTCAGAACTCGGGTTAAAAATCTTGCATGTTGATAATAATTAATTTTGGGTCTTTCGGTGTGCCATGGAAACTCAGAGGAAATATTCCTTGCTCATAATGATTTTTCGCACCACCATTGGCGTCACTGTGACTGTATGTCGCCGGAGGGTGGCACCCAACCGATTTAAGCGGGTGCCGGAGGAGTGTATATAAGTTTTTCAAATTTTCCTTAGTAGATTTATGGCCGATCTTGACGCGGTTTGTGGCATTCCTCTTTTCTTCATTTTTTATGGCCCAAAAGAATTATGAATTAGGAATAATGCCGCCAACCTCAAAAAAATCCGTTGGAGATTGGCTGAGAAAAATGGAGAATACTGTTTAAGGCTAAAATGGCTAGGGGAGGGGGGTTATTAATTTTTTTAGCTTATTGGTCCAAAGCTGTAATCATGTTACAGTAGTTCCCAAAAACTCTTCCATAGCCGAGATATAGGCATTTTGAGGGCATTTTGGGCATCTTTGGGTTCCCCTTTAACAAGCTGGGTTCTTTTATCATGGATTTTGGAATTCTGAAGGATTTGATACTGTCACATAGGTATATTACGAAAGATTTTATTGAACTTCCTCAGCATAATAACGGTATCCGCATTTTAAGATAAATGATCCTCATTCGATGCCTCTACTTAACATTCATAATGGGCTTCTATTTCCATCTGAAGGGATTTCCAATGTCATGCATGCCTCTCTAAACAATATTTTTTGACTTTTCAACTGCTTCCACATTTCATTGCTGCAAATTCATCGATCACTTCAAACAATCATCATTTCTGAGCAGCATAATAAAGAAAGGTTATTTATATCAATACGATTGTTCTTCGTTCAACAGAGGGGAGTTCTCTGAATGTAAAGGAAAGTTATGAGTCCCTCATCTCTGCACACAGTTGCGGAGTCTATCTATACGTATCGTTTGAGTGTATCTCGTCTCGTTCAAACACAATAAAATGTCGGGCATGCTACTGTAATTTATTGGGGGGACCGATAAAGATTTTCGGAGGCGTCATCGCGTCGGATCCGCTCCTGAATGAGAGCTGTAAAGTAATCCAGCGAGGAGGCCTGTGGATTAGTCGAACGGATTGTGTGGCTAAGACGACAACAAACAAGATGGAAACAACGGGTAGTCCACACCTGAACTACAAATATCTACTGGATTAGGTAGTACACGAATATCAACAGGAATACTGAACTAAAAGTTTGAACTAACTATCCGATATCTTTTCTGACTGAGATTTTATTGGATGGTATACATCACCTGTTTCTTCAATCTCAATAACAGCTTTATGAGAGGTGCCATGAGAATAATCGAACGATTTCAATTGGGTGAAACCTGATTTTGAAAACTGAAACGTGGTCCCATAACAGCCTCAGTAACGGAGCCTCAGTAAGCGCTGCTTCACAAAACATTCTGTATTGATGGTATCGATTGGAAATCCAGCGACTGATTCAAGGCTCAAATCTCCAACAGGCGAGCTCAGACCAAAATACAATAGTTTGTATGGAAGACTTCTTCTTTAGAGCTTTATAAGAGACCTTCATCCATCTTCCAGTCCTAAATAATGTCACTTAAGCCAAGTGGCTTAATATTATTTGGTTTTTGATATGTCACCCCTCGTGACACACTGGTGGGCACGTAAATGTATGCATTGTTTCCAAGGGATCCTTGACATTGCTCGTACTAGGAAACACGGTTGGGGATGAGGTGCGAGTACAATCCTCGTGCGTACCTGCAAGACTGAAGGGATAACGAAATCTGATTTTCGAAAATCTTTCCTCTGTCGCCAACTTATGTTCTAGATTAATGTAGATCTGAAAACATCAATTATCGAAACCGAAACTCCAAATATGATCACCTATGGTTTTTCTGCTGTAAGCTATTCTTTTTCCTTACCATCCTCAAATTGCTTGTTGCAAGCGGGATGTACTTTGACCCAGTTGGCTGTAGCTGACTCAAACTATTGCACTCTTCAGAAACTACGAGTACCTTTTCTAGGGCAGATGTTGGTGTTAGAGGGAATATTAATTTTCCAAAAACAGATTTCTTTAGTTGAACTTCTGAAAATATGTTGTAACTGTCTGTAAACCTCCTTCACTGCTTTCTTCCTGCTTCTTTAGACCTCAGTATGGAGATCGACCCAGACGAGTAAGTATGTCAAACTGATCGGGAATGGGGTCCACAGAAAGAAAACACCTTCTTCGCCGAGCTTTCGTGAAATATATTCACTTCTTCTTTAGACCACACGAACTATAATATACCTGCGACGTTTTTTCACTACGTGGTCTCATGGATTACCATCCTTGAAAACCCTTTGGCTGTCAGGAAAATAGACATGGAGATAGATATTTCCAATGGATAGAGACAACGACAAACGAGGCATTCTCAAAACGAACGAATTAGTCAATTGAAAAAGTAACCTTTAGCAGATCCTGCGAGCAGTCATCTCATCAGATAGATCTTGTACAGTTTGAAAGTCTCCCCGGAGGGAAAGATACCGAAGGGTTGAAAGGTCGGAATAGGGTGCATCTCACCGGAAATAATCGTTTTGATCAAAATTAATTCAACTAATTATTTCAATTCCATTAGCGGGAGTTACGTGCCTCGGTTGGACAAGAGGGAACCGGCTGACTCCCCGCCTTTGCGCCACTTGCAATTCCCCCGCTCGGAAATTTCCTTCAGGCAGGCTTCGTTTCTATCTAATCCAAAACCGACCCGATAGCTTTTTGACGAGGAGAGGAGGGGGGTCCCTTTTTAATTAGTCAGATATTTCAATAAGTCTTCCTATCTTTTCGAACTGGAGGATGACTTCTTTGTGCTGAAGCTCTACTGTAGAACTCAGAAGGATCCACGATGAGTTTTGAACAAAATAAATGACGAAAATCGTTTAGTTGGTTCAAAGGTATGTACCAAACTTAATACCGAAATGTTGCCAATTATTACACAACGGTTTATTATTTTTCTGTATGGATTATCCATCTGAAAAGATCGCATTTTTCCCCATTGGCCACAAGCGCGGTTATAATATACTTTCCGATTATTGAGATCAATAACAGCACCGGAATATGCCGAAGTTTACAATTACGTTTCCTAAGGACAATGAACTACCTGCCTGTAATATTATCTGATAGTTGCTCGTCCCTTCAAAAAAGAAACTTGGTAACTATGGAAGCTTATCAAAGTAACGTGAAGCTCGATTTGATGAATAGGAAAAATGACACTGCACTAGCATGTCCGCTCGCTTCACTCGCGGTCCGAGATTCCTCGGAAGGGTTGAAGATGGTGCGGGCAATAGAGTATTACAAAGTATTCAAATTGTTTATTCCTGGGCCTGTGTAAAAATCAAATGGGGCCATTGTGGGTGGGTGATTCTACAGAAATTCACTTCTGGTTAGTACTGATTGGTGTTGTCTAAGTAGATAATAGATTCTTATCATTTTTCGTCCTAACATACACAATGATATCGGGAGCGCTGCACTATGCTTTCTTTCGGAAATTACCATAATTTCTATTAGTTTTCCCCGTTTGAACGATCAAATTGTCAATTTCCGTCCGCGTACTCAAGCCTATTCATAAAGTTTGAAAGGACGTGAAACACACAATTTTCGATGATAAAACCTCCTCCAGTTTTATTTGGACACGTTAGAATGTGGAATTTCAGAAGTAGATAGGTAAATTAGTTGTTTAATCTAGGCTAGGGCATAATTTTAATTTGAAATCGGGTATTCGACTTGTGTCACTTTTGTGCCACTGGTTTTTCTTTTTTCCGTTTTTGTACATTCTTAGGGAAATTTTGAGAAGGCGTTAAAACATATTTTTCATGACAGATTCCAAGAGGTTCATAATTGGACATAGTAAACCAAAAATTGGGAATAAAAAACAACATATTTTAATGTCTTCAACATCATTTAAAAAGAAAAGAAATATATCACAACTTTGAATGGCTAATTGCCTTTTTTGGCAAAGAAGAAGGTAATTCCTTTGATGTTCGCTAGTATTAATGTCACTTGCTTCCCACGTAATTTAGATTTATATTTTGTTATACTAGAAGGCTTTATAACGAATACTTTCTTGTTAATCTTTGAAACTGTAATACCAGAATCTGCTATTGCACCACTGACGTCCCTGATCGAGATCCCCTTCCTCTTCGAGGTTGTGGCATTTCTACCAGTCACCAAATGAAGTATTAAAGTGTGAGTTGTCTTAGGAGATATACAATGAGCACTTTGTGAGTATGAGTCAAGAAGTGAACCAGGTTACCTTGGGAACCAGGTCGCTACAGGGGGTACATATACATTTTCAAGTCAAATAAATGTTTATCTCTCATATACATCTAGCAAATCGTCTATTCGTCATTGATATTTATTTTTGCTAGGTAAATCGCGTCCATATACCTAGTTACTGGTGTGTCCCAGATGCACAACAGGTATGATATTTTGTGGCTGCAAGGAGCTAAGGATACTAGATTAGGAAACGTAACCTATGTATCCCAAGTAAATCTGAAGCCTACTTCCTAATCATAACAGAGGGAGTTGTTGTAGGTAGCTAAACTCTACCTCTCAGCCTGAGTAGCTATTGAATAGATGACGCCTATAAACCCTCCTCAGCTCAGACGTATCGCTGAATCCTACTTCTGAATCACCTCTCAGCCCTCTGCTATAAGCCTAGCTGAGAGCTGAAGCACCACACCGCACAATCAAACTCGTCCACTTAAGCCTCATGTTAACATCGTTTCACTAGTAAATATAATATACATAGTTATGAATTCAACGAGTCGATCTCTGATAAAATCACGAATAAAGTATAATGGGAACGAGGCCCTCATCCTCACCGTTCAGTGATGAATCTGATTGTGGTCAGATTAAGGTGGCTACCGGGTCTCGCGCCTCTTATGAATATTGCATTTTTCCTCCAGAAGCATCTCAAACCTGAGAGATGACGGAGAAAAGCCGTCACGCCTAATAAAACATATAAAGCGATGGATAAGTTACTACGTGGTCACCATCTTCAACAACTATGGATGAGCAAAATATTGTAGGAATACATAAAACCCTTAACTATGAAAAATGTCGCCTAGAGCAATCATGTGTAATATCAAACCGACTTGGCGGGTTACTAAGTATAGGAGCTGAAATTCGAAATTAGTGGTATTGGAAAATCGGATAGTTTGTTTATGAAAAGCCTCATGTGTGATCTGTTCGCTGTTGATCTTCTTGCAAAGTATTCTTCACATTGTCTACTACAATGTATTTAAAAAGGTTTGTGCCGTCGATACAGGGTCCTCACGAGAC
>JAEMON010000001.1:75687310-75705054 GCA_030264115.1 Lygus lineolaris | reverse complement strand
CCCCCCCCACCCCTTCCATCCTGTTGTCTTTAAGAAGCGGATTAGAAACAAATTTCGAATGATAACTATCAATGATTTTTTACGTAACTCTAAAATCCGAAATCCCCATTTCAAAGTTGAAATTTTGAAACCATCTTTGTTTTTTGTTTTGTTTTTTAGCAAATAAAGAGAATCTCCATTTTTTATTGTCTTGTGGACTTAACTGGTACTTTGGGCATACATTGATTCTTTGACCTTGGGAAATACCTGATGGATATAAATGCATTAAACTTTTAAATTCATTTAAAAATCGGAAGAACACTCTTACTAATAATCTAAGTGGTTGGCCGTATTGGACTCAAAATGCGATATCCTTCAATTTAATTCAAAAGTTTTTTTTTTAATTGAGTTTTGGTTTTAGATTTTTTTGCGTAAACACACTCAAATAGCGTCGAAAAACTGGATTAAAAAAAAAAATAAAGTGGGTGAGGTTACTCCTAATAGATATGTGGTGTGTTTGTGATCAACGTGAAATTTTCTGTATGACATCAAATTCTTTTGGTTCGGTTGTAGACCACCCTGGATCGGGACTACACGACGATAAAGAAGCTTGAATCGGTGAAGCAAGTGACAGTTGACAGTTATCCCCACCACAACCGTTCTCCTGGCGAATTCACGTGTCACTCCAACATCTCTCATCCGTAACATACTTCTGCTCTTCGGGCCTATGAGCAAGTCAATTTCGGTCTCCATCCAACTTGGCCAATTATCCACCTCTTCTCGACCCCCTCTCCTCTGCCAACAAACTACTAATTGTCATCGACTTGCGGTCTTCAGGGAAAAAAAACGAGGGATCATGCTTCTCTACAGGAAAGGTAAAATCTTTTTGTTTTAATAGCGCGGATGATGAACGGCCCCTAAATAAAATAGCGTGATATGTCCCATTAAAAGCATTGATTACTTTGTAAGATGAAGGGAATTAGATATTTTTTTCGGCGTTGTATGCAAGTTGCTTAAGGATTGTCACTTCTCACGGCAGGAACCAGAAATAAATAATGGGCCGGCTCAACTGGAAATCTACTTTAATTTTAAACTTTAGTGATAGGAGACCTTTTGTTCCATGTTCGCTCCACATTCACCCACCCTAACTCGGTCACAAATTACACGATTTACAACATAATAACCCGCTACCACCCAGGAAAAATCGTATTTAGTCGTATGAGTAATATGCATGATGAGAGCCTTTCAAAGCCCTTGATGTAGAATCTGGTTTGTTAAATTAGTAGGCCACCCCTTAGCTATGAAATATGTTTCCACACCTCGGTTCCATGTTTGGTAGTTCATTTCCAACAAAATGTGGGTGTTAGTTGAAATAAGGGATTTCGTGGTAAATTTTAATATTGCTGAATACTGTGATACCTCGAGCGTTGTACACGGTTTCAGGATTTTTTGACCAGTAGGTATACATTCGTTGTGTTACTGGACGGCAGGAATGGGGGATTCTGGCTATTCAATTTTCATTCGATAAAAACTGAAAGATTTCAATTAGAGCTTTACAAAAAGGGGTATCAAATCGGGGTATCCGACGACCAACCTGATGAACATTTTGAGCTGGAAAATAGTTATCGGGGTTTTCCAATTGTGCTGAATCTGAATTTGAAAGCGAAAATGCAATGTTCCGACACACCGGAATTCCTCATTGGTCGAAATCCTATTGTTCCCCATATTTCCCCTCTCCCTCGAATCGTACATCCAAAATGGTATTTTGAAATGGACATTTCAAGTTTCAACGGATTGGATAAACTGGTTGGTCTATAGACCAGCACCTCAAATGGGAGGGAAGAGTGTCGGGGATGTACAGACACAGACTGAAGGGCAGAAAAATGTTGAGAAATAGTGCCAAAAGTTTCAATAAAATGAAACGTCAAATTTCTTATTTCTGATGAATATATACAAGCAGATTCGCAGTTGTATCAATATAAATTCTTAGAGAAAATATTTAAATATATTTTAATAGACGTGGAAATAACATCCCTCAATAACACATTACCCCACATACACCCTTCCCCCTCCCCCTCACATTTAGCTTTTCCTCGATTTAAATTTAACACCCCACGTATATACCTAAACCTTCCTTAAATTTAAACAATAATGGCTAACCTTGCCAAATTGTTGTGAGGTGTAATTAATGCATTATTTTGCGATGCGAAGGAAAAGATAATAGCACATTGTCTGTCTCTATCGTCAATGTAAATGACCAATGAAAGTGCATCAGATTCGTTCATATCCAAAATATTCTGTTCCCAACGAACGTTTATTCGTACAAAATAAACTGCTCCAAGAGTAAATTTTCAATCGAAAAACCAAACTAAATTAGCGCGTGGTTGCCATTATAATTTCTGTTTGTTTTGAACAGTGCTTTGGAGTTTGTGAATGTGAATGAAAATATTATTTGAAGTAGTATTATTTGAAGTACGTAATTTAATATCTATATGATTGTTCTTCCCCGTGACACAACACGATATCGAATTACTATTTTCCAAGACAATTTCTGACTCAATTATTTATGTTGCTGTTGATCATGACCTTCAATGAGAGACATAGACATTTTGAAGGCCAGTTGGTCTTCAATCAACATTAGATTTCGTCGATTAAGAAGCAACACGCCCTATCGACCATTTTCACGAAAATTAGGTTTTGTCTGATTCTTATTCGACTTCTCACGTTGCATCGACTGGTTGGCTCAAAATTGCTTCAAGTAGACTACAAAATCGAGAAATACTCGAAAAACAAAACATCCCCGGTCGACCTCAATACCTCAATTTCCTATTCGGACAACATCCCTTATCAACCGAAATTTCCTATTTTCTTTAATTAATACTATTTTTCAGTATTGACGACAACTGGAAGTCAAGAAGTGACTGAATAACGGAAACAAACGGACAGGTGATCAAAAACTGGATTCAGTTTTTTCCTCCTCATGAAAAATTGGGATTTGGTTCAGAGGGCGTGTTGCTTCTTAAGCGACGGTTTTATTTTTCATCGTCTGATATTTAAAGATATATTTCACACCTACGTTGAACATACATTGAAACGAAGTAGTAGCATCTATGATAGAAGCAGAGAGCGGAGAGATGCTAGACAACCACTGTTGATTCATTCCATTTCGAACCACATTGGGATGAAACTGAACTAGAATTGTGTGAAACTAGATATCCCAAGTTGAGCCAAGCTAGAGAAGGGGTTAGGAATAGCGGAATTGGAGCTGATCTCGGCTGTCTGATTACCAGCTGATCACTGTAGTAACGTGCGTTACGCACAGGCTTATCAGCCAGTCCTCCTATACGCCCTTATGGCAAGGACCTTCCAATTTTTCTTTAATACGTTATCATTGTACAAGTCCCAGGTGCTCCCACTCTTTGAGTACCTATGTGTCCCTGGTTTGGTTGCCCTGCTACGCTGTTCACAAGTTTACTCGTTGGAAAGAGTAGTACTTCGCCTTCGAACTTGGGATTCCCTCAACTAACGTAAACTACGACTACCCGCTTGAAGTATGCCATCTTTCGAGAAACGTCGGTGCATGGCTGATCTTACGTAGATCTACAAGCTTCCGAACAACGATTTTGTTTGCCCGCCTCTTCTGTTCATGGTCGATCTTCAGGTACCCCGGATATCGGCCCGATCGCGTCTCCTCTTCGGTGTGCCATTTTCCTCAACTGATTATCTTCTAAATCGCCCCCTTCATCGCCTTCCTCGGTCTGCTAACCTGCTTCTGAATTTTGTATCCAAATTTTGATTTTTTTTGTGACTCCCTCTCCAAGTTGGAAACTATAATTTCTTCACCCTCCAATATGTTTTTCCACGTGTCTGCCTTCCGGTGTGTTATTTTTTCGATCTATCTTCCATATTCGTGTTTACTTCTTAGGAGTTATGTTGTGTTTCCTAACGCATTATCTTCGTTTCATTTCTTTAAAAATATTTTGTTCTGTTCTGCTATTCTTCATACTTTTGTGATATTGGGCTTGCCCGTAATCTTCAAATAAACAAGTAAAGAAAGGTACTGCACCGTACCAGATGTTGATCAAACAATCGAAGTTCCTTAACAGCGAAGAAAGCGAGGGCTTCCGACATGAGAGATAAAATCATAAGGCTTCCGGGTAATAAGCTCTTTGAGGTGGAGGAGGCGGCCAATGGGTCAGCAAGCGTAATCGGCAAAGCTCTCCCTCAAATACGAGTACGTGCCCGAGTACGTGCTACGTGCGAATCAAACCACATCAAATGCCCGACGACGGGTTCGATATTCAAATCCCGTGGCCGGTCGGGTTCAAAGAGCGGGAGATGGAATAAAGGAATCATTAGAGGACTCGGCCGCTGCCTTTGATTGGACGGCAGAACCCGAGGGAAGGGGCTTGGTAATCTTCTGTTTTGTAGAGTTTTAGGACCAAAGTGTTCCAAATTAACTACCTTATCCCAAGGGTTGGAATCAGATCATAAAATATTCTCAGTCGTGAACTCGATTATGCTCTCAGTCCGTGGGTTGAATTCGATTAAAACCTCGGGCTCTCCAAGCTGTTTTGCCTATAATTAGTTCCCTGCCCCTTCGCCACCGTTGGCTTTCCCGACTGCCGGTTTTCCGCAAACTTTTTGGTGTTACACCGCACACTTCCCAACAATAGTTTCGGCCCCCCCGCGACAGGAATTTTATCCGTCCGCCCCTCTCCGACCGTAATATCGGCATTAATTCCCATTCCAGAGTTCTCTGCAACTCCCCTGATGAGGTTTCATCTTCGAAATGGTACGACCCTCGTTTCACAGCCCCTTCCGTGGTGTGACGATGATTGACCGAGTAGTTGACTTCATACTTACCACACTCGGAAGGAAATTATGCGATCGGCCCACTATTTCATTGTCAATGTCCAAAAAAGTCTCAATGTATTTATTATTGAAGAAATCCAGTAGTGTAGGCACATTAATTTGCTCATTATTGAAAATACGTCTCCCAAGGTGGGTGGGCAGTATAGCTTTCTCACTTTTCTAACATGGACTCACAGATTCAGTTGGTCAGCACAGAAATTTCACTCAAATTTAATTTCAATAGTTCCGGAGTCATGCCTATGAGGATACATTTCAAGTTAGCGCATGCGCAGTAGCCATTACTGATCCAATCGTGATGCAATTTATAGGCAATCGTCTTGGAGTCAGAGCCCAACTACCCTACAAATTTGAGCGAAATCTGTCGATTTGGAATCGACAAATCGTAGTTTCAGGAAATTCACGTTTGCGCATGAGCACACGCTGCTAGTGGTCAGACAGCGATTGAATTAATATTGGACAGTCTAGGGGCTAACCCTGAAACTTCCATCAACGTTGGACCATAATTTCGTAGTTTTGCTTGGGATAATGAATTGACCACAGACGGACATACCGACATACACATAACCAAAATTATTTAGAAAGCTTTGGAACGCGAAAAACAAGTGAAAATTTCGATTTTGGAGGACGATTATTTTGGTTTATTATTTTCAATAATGAACCTTTGGAATCGAGCACGAAAAACAATTTTTTAACCCCCCCTCAAAATTTGAGGTTTTACGTTTCAAGATACGTAGAATCCAAAAATGGAATTAAAAAAAATCCGTCCGTCCGCCGTCCGCCGTACGCGGCACTTTCCTTAGTTACTATGGTCCAAAATTAATAAAATTTGGTATACCGGCCCCATTCGGGGTCTAGTTGTGCCGCGAAGCTTTTCGTTACCGTCAGTCTTCTCTAAGGGGTACAAAATAGGGGATGCAATTTTCAAAACGCCCTAGCTCGAAAATTTCAAATAGGAAGGTATATTTTTTCCATCAATTTCGAATAGAACACAATTTTTAGCGTCAAATGAGACCTCGCGGAGCGTTTTTTTTTGTTACTGCACGAATACAGAGCCTGCTACAACTTCCTTGTACCTTCGGTAGAGAGGAAGACGACCTTATTAGCATTTTACTGACCAATTGGGCATTTCGTTTCACAGTCTCCTGAAAAGTGAGAGAAGTGATCAAAATCAGATAACATGTTTCTGAGTTTCAAGGTTTCCAAAACATTTCGCTCCGTGCCTGTCTGTATGTATGTGTGTCTGAGGTCCACTCCTTGTCCCAAGCTAATATCTCAAACTCAGGTATAATCAGATTTTGATGAAGTTTACAGGTATTGTGCGGATTGGGTCCTAGATGGTCATTCATAATTTTCAACACTGCCAGATGGTGCCTCTATGTATGTGCAAACTTGAATTCCGTGAAACATGTCTGCCTACAAGATTGTTCGGTGACATTCGAACAATTTTCGAATATTTTTCAGAGAACTTCCAAACCCCTATCACTAGTAAAGTTTATGGATCAGCTAAGTAGAAAAGTGAGCTCCTAGATCAGCTAAGTCAAAAATTGAGTCTAAGACCATCTGTGTTGAATGTTGAGCTCCCAGATAAGATGTGGACCGAAATTCAACACCAATAAGGATGAACAAGAGAGAAGTTACACATTACAATACCTAAGTAGGGATTCTATAATACTACCCACTCAACTTGGAAGACCTTTTCGGTGGTGGTGGCAGTGAGCATGTTCGAGCACCATTGCGCGAAGTACAGCAGAGGATGGATGTTTTTCCAAAATTCGCTGATCTTCATCGAGAGCTTTTGATTTATAGTCGTTTAATTATAATAATTATTATGATAAAATCTTTATTAATTATTTTCTTATATGGAATGAATGCGTCACAACCTGCCTTAGTTGTGATAAACAAGTAGCAAGAATGGAAAAGTAGGTACAAATCAAATTCGTGCAAATTTGATACTTCAGTCCCTCATTTATATGAACACTGTTCAATTATACTTACAATAACTGTTCGATATGACAATATCTCTGACTAACACTTCCTTGCCTCTTGCAGAGCATAATCGTTGATGAAAGCTTCTGACGAAGGGGATCGAAACGGCGGAGAGAAGGGGTAAAGAATGTCTCCTATGGTATTTATTAGGACGCAAGGTGCTAACTTCCCTTCTAAGCATTATAGTATTAAACCTTAATTGCGCATTTGAAATTTATAGTCCCAAATAATTATCAGAAGGCGGAGCCTTGGCATCAAATGGCTTTCGAATGTGAACCCAGCCCTAATGGCAGGCGTGAAGCTTCCCGGCCCTAGTGGTTTTATTTATGACTAACTCCTTGCGATCCTTCAGCAATTCCTTTTTGTATATACAAATGGGGGAAGCGAAAGTGTCAACCGTTTCAGTTAAATTAAATTGCAAAAATTGTTGTTGGCAGTACTTCTATAAAACATTATGGTTTAACGTTATGGTTTTTACTGGTGTGAACATAAATTATAATCAATAGTGTCACCACCATGAATTGGCGTCCTGTGCCATCATGATAATGGCTCATTTACCACTTCCAAGGAAGGCCCACATTTATACCACCACAACTAAAACCATTTGGTGGCTCTTAGAATGATAGTTTTGCCGATATATAAGGACATAAACTTTCAGAACGTGGAGGCAAATTTATTCGAAACTCAACACAAGGCCATGAAAAGAAAATACAAGTTCACGGATATCTTTATTCACTGGTTTGAGCATGATAATTTGTTGATAATAAATAATAGGTAGGTACTTACATAATTTATAAAATTGTAAGTACGTATTTATTTAGACAAGGATCATTAAATTTGGCAATGAAACTATACGACAATAGACAACATTATCTCAATTTTCATTTTCTCCACCCTGTCTGACCGTTCTTTTGTCAGGTTTCCACGGCCACAGTTCTCCAATAATGTGTGTTGCCCGCTTATTTTTTTAATTTGTCTATTTGAATCTTGATACTGAGATGAGATGATACCTATTTTGCTTTCGGGCGAGACATGCGTAGTTAATTTTTAGTTAATTCCGGTATTTTTCATGGCGTCATCTTTGCAAGGGATACTTGTTGTATATCGTCGGTCCGACTACAACACCGGCTAACTGACATTTTGGCGGTTTTGTAGTTATAACTGATCTAGAATAAATTTTTTGCGCCGGATCGAATGGTGAACTCGGATTTTCTCTCAGAGCAACACTGAGCTTGTAATCGCAGAAAAGGTAACACTGGTAACACCAACTTCCCACCAACACCAGCTATCTGCTGTTATTTCCATTGAAACTGCTTCCAAACTGCTGCTCTCCACTTTGTAAGTATTTAATATGAGTTAGGTAATACAGGAGTTATTCACCTTTTCTGTGTCATTTACTGATCATTACTGATTACGATTTCTTTTTCGGTTTCCTTCAGATTTGGAGGCAAAACGTATTTTTCGGGGGGGGGGGGGGGGGGGGGGGGGGGGGGGGGGGGGGGGAGTTAGCTACTGTTGACTTCTCATTATGGAGGCATGCATCGGGATCATGAGAGTAAGAACACTGGCTATCTATCAGAAGCTATCTGACCATTTTTCCATTACAATTCGATTGCATATCATGCACTTTAGTAACCATTTTCGAGCCAGGTACAAGGTGAAGTGGACGTATAATAAATCTTTGTGAGGAATAAATAATTTGAAAACTAGTGTTTTTCCTCTCCTGAAAAGTTAGTAGAAATCAGTTACGTCCGTTTTCACTTGGAATAGGGTGAAACTGTGCTAAAACTAGTTATAACGGCAAGGGCCCCCGCAAGGGAGCCGCAAGGTCGGAATACGAACAGAAAGTCATGTAACCGTATAAGCTGTGGCGTGGAGGATGTTCGTGGAGTGACGCCACTGGACAAGATCTCACAACTACGTGGACTTCAGCAATTTAGAAGAAATACGTAGGTACTGAGATACATTATACGAAACTGATTGAAATATAAATGGAATTTCTGATCCTGTACCTGTGCAGTTATGAACTAAAATAGCAATGAGTTATATTGCAATCGGTTCGATCGACCTTGAATATTATCTACATTCTATAGGTGCAGGAGTACCTATAGAATGTCAGCTCCCACCTTAAACGTGCCAAACAGCCACTTGAACATTTCACAATATACTAGTTCATTGTCTCAGCGAACTCTAGTTTCACACTCATTTCAGCCGGGAGAGACTTTGAACACTGTCGAACGGCGAACATAGTCTCGTGGTATGCGCATAAACAGAAGCTGGTGACCCTTCATTATTAACGCAGACCAAATTAACAGTTGAGAACGGTCCCTGTGGAATTTAATTATCAATGAACTTGTCGAACAATGCCCCTATAATTCTTTACTGCACTGACATTTCCCGACCCCTCGAACCCCGCACAAGTCCTTTTCAATTGTCTAATAAAATAGAAACCGGAGAGGCGATATGCGTTGGGGATTTTTACCCTTCTTTGCGGCTGTGGGGCTGATGGTGGAGGGGTGTTCCAAATGGCATCTCCAACTTCTGGAAGTGGGATAGCTCTTTCATTTGGTCGTATTATGGTGAACGAATGAGTAAGTGCTGGCAAGATCGAACCGTTCCTTCGACGCTCGCTTTGGTGCATATGATTTCCTTTGACAGCTGTCGTACTGTATTTCTGTATTTTTATATATTGGGTACGCCCGTTTAAATGAAAAATAAAATAAAATGAATAAAAATAAATTATGATAAGAGAGTCTGAAGTGAGAAATTGGATGTTACTAGTAAAAAATCACCCAACCCGCCTTTGAACATGGCAAATCACATCTTATTTGCTCATTGCTAATGATTTCTTCAGGTTTTTCTCCTAGCTATCTGATTTTAATATGTGCGATAATACGAACAGTGTCTCTCCTTGCACTGGATAGTGCTAGGTGGCCAGCACCTAAGTGAATTTAAAGCTCTTTTCCACCAAAGTGTTCTATAAACGGGTACAATGTTTCTTAGTTCCACATCTCAGTGAACGATTTTTTAAGACGTTTGTTCCTAGTACTCCTACTTATCTCTGCCTGAGGATGAGTTATGAATTATAGACAAGAAATGCATCGCAGAATATGAGGTTTTAATTTTTCAACCCAACACTAGATGTATCCTAAGACCTATAAAGGCTTGAATGTACAAGGGTGAGCGGGACGCCCAGCTTCGGAAGCGCCTCAAACATGCCTTGAAAATTCCTCGAATTACGTATGTTGTCCAATCATAATTACATACTTTACGATGTGAATCATAATTTTAAGTTCATTCCATCCAGAGAAAATTGGAAGAAACGAAATGAAGGTTTGAAATGGATTGAAAATCCAGGTTTTCATCGGTTTCTTCCAGTTTTCCCTGGATGTAGTAAACTTGAAATCATGATTCACATCGTTAAGTATGAAATTATGATCGTAAAACATACTTAAATCGAAGAATTTCCAAAATTACATACGTGAAAAATAATACATGAGATTTTGAGCTGCGTTGGGGGATGATTGGGACGCTTCTCAAGCCCGTCGTCCCGCGCACCCTTAAGCCACCCATGAGCTGTGGTGTTCGTGTTACCATAAGCATTACAGAACTCCAATTATATTGACTCACAAAAGGAACAGCCAATGTCTTGAAAACTGCTACGGAGTACCTCTGGTATAGTTGGCAATGAGAAAGACTATGAGTCAGCCCATGGGGATGGTGACAAAAAAAAAAACAGTCTTTCATGCAAACAGCAAAGGAGCTGTACTTTATGCCATAAATCCATGCCGAGTACAGGAAAAAGTTATTGACAGTAAAATTTCCATACTGCCTTGCTAAGGCTACTTCCTACTTCCATTCTTCACAATCTAAGATACAACTTGAAACTATATTCCTCTACGTTGCAAGATGGACGTTCTAATAGTCGATCAGACTCTCAACGGCACAGGAACTCATCAGTTGTCGGAGTAAAATGGCCTTAAATAGGGAAAAGGCCCTCGACATAATATGATTCAGTATGAGAAAATACCCCGAATACAGTACTTGGTAGTTATTTAAAGAAGGTTTTTCGCATTTCGCAGGTATTTTCGCACGAAATTCTTAACATACGAGTAGGAGCTCAACCGACGCTGAATTTAATTCTTTATAAGTCTTAGTGGATCAACATATTTTTTGATGCCCCTATAGTGAAAAACTTCAGAGATGAGGAGAAAAACGTGTTTCTGCGAGAGTTTTGTGATTTCGGGGGCTAATTACCTATTCTATATACCTATATGAATACATAGTAGGGTATATTCGAAATCAGCGCGTAAGATTCGTCCTGGATATAGTTTTTGCAAGAAAAAACCCATTTTGGCCCCACTGTTCGACAGTCGAGTGGAACACCTCTGCTTGTTTGTTTACAAAATGTAAATGACGTAGTTGTAAGAGTATACCCCTACCACTACTTCTAGTTGCTAAGCTATCAAAACAAACAAAATCCTTAATGCCTACATGTTTTTGGTATAGGAGTACCGCAATCACAATTTTAGAAGGACTGCGAAGAGGACGAACAGTTCACACGTAACTCGAGAAATGCGTGAGATATCCGACAGGTGGTCAGCCCCGTTATTGTCATAGAAATTGCTGTGATTGGTGGCGAAACTACCAGACCATTTGGTGGCCTCGTGATCCTTCGGAGGGGTCACACGAAGTTTTCTCCCGTTCTCACTGGGGAGGAGGAAGACAGGTGTCTTATGTCCACTTTGTCCTCAACTCTTCCATTTAGCGGTTCTTTTAACAATCCTTCAAACAATCTCATTCCTTGGAAGGTGTATTCGAAGGCGGATTGAAAATGGAAAAAAAAGAACGAAAATGAACCACGCCGATTTCAAAGACTCTTGTCCTCTCAGTGGAAACTCGTTCGCTCTGACATCGCGTGGTGTCAGCCGGTAAGTGAATGCAAAAACGACGATATTACCCCATTATCCTGAAATGCGTAGAATGTACAGAGGAGGGGAATTCTTTATAGAATCCTCGTCTTGAAAAAACCACCCCGGTTTATCATTCTCCTTTTTTTCTCGTAAAAACGACAAGTGTCCTTCATCGAATACCTCCTCGCGGATGACTTATGGGTTCAATTCTCTGGAGCGCCGCCTCGACTTGATGTGTACCTACCCGTAATTGAATATCTTACAGGGGAATAATTTTTCAGACACTTCGAGAACACAAAAGTGGATAAGTAGTTTGGATCCCTCTTTGTTCCGAGCCGGCTGGGATGCTAGAGCGGTCAGCTAGCATGTGACTGCTCTTCTTCGTCTATTTTTGCGTTGAATCCTATACTATATTTCACAAGATGCGTGTCTTATGCATCGTACAGTAGAGTAAAATCGGAAGGATTGGGCTTAAACTGTGAATATAGGCTATGCATGTATTTTGGGGAGCCGACCCCTAACAAAATAACGACAGATTCCAGGAAGCTACCTTTGAGCAAAATACCAGCCATTTCACCCCCTGGAGAGGGGAATTGTTGCTCATTATCATAGGCATTTGGAACTTAGGTTTACGAAGGTGGAAAGAAATTTCCAGAAAATCGAGGGACCCCCACCTTACAAATGGCGAGTTATTTTACCCCCAAAAAACATTGATATCTGCAACTTCAAAGTTTTTGTGGGGTAAAATTACTCCCAAAATCAGTTCTTCCGTTTAATAATAATAATTATTATTTTATTAAATTTATATTTATTATTTATTTGTATATTTATAATTATTTTTATTAAATTAATAAAAATAATAATTTTTCATCAGTTTGAAATTTCCTATAAGAATAATACTTATTTGGTTTTATCGTAATAGGTGTCAAAATTGTTGGTCGAGAAACTTGGTTATGAAAGTCGGTAGCCACTGGGAAGGTCGACGAATGCGATGAAGAGATGAACCTCGATGGTGAGGGTGGATATCATGAAATGAGTTACTTCCTACCCTTCGAAGCCCCGTGAAAATCATCGAAATTGAACGGAAACACTCAAAGGATCGCTCCCTATTACAGCACTATCACTTTTACCAGGATTGAAAGAAAAGGAAACCAATGTACCGTCCCCGGAAATCGGTTATGGTCAATTAATTCAAAGGCTGGAAAAATAAGGGTTGGAAAGGGTGCAAAAAAACCTTTAAAAAACCCTCGGGTCTCCCCTGCCCATCGCCCTTCTTCAGCAGGATTGATCTGGTAGGTATCAAGGCGTCAATCTAATTTGGGCCCTGGTAGATGGCGTTCCGATCACAACTAAATTAAGGGGAAAAACGAAAAGTCAACCCCTTCCCCACCTACCCTTCTGGTTACCCTCTTTTCTTGGAGGAAATTGGGCTGAGAACCGTCTTCAAGGAGGAGGGACGTTAAAGCAGCAATTAAAAAGGAATATCAAGGAGCCCGTTTTATAACTAATATTGGCTTTGGACAATTGAATTATGAGCGAAAGGGTGGGAAAGACAAGTCGACCCCTCCTGAATATTTTCCACGGATTTTTTCAATTTTTTTCCCTTTCCTTTTCCTACCCCGTTGATACCCTTGACTTGTCGCTGGCCTCCCTCGTTTCTATTAAGCACTTCAGAAATCAATCAAAATACCCCCCACTCCTCTCACAACCCCCTCCTTCCTCGTCACCCCCAACACAAACGTCGCCTTCAATTACTTTTTTTTTGAGTTTCATTCTCTCTTCCCTCCAGTTCATTAAGAGAGAGGCTCCTAAATAAAGCTCAATTAGCGATCTGGGGACTCAGTTGATTAGGAGCCATCGCTCCGGTCTCCCGTTTTTTCTCTGACAGGTGGTCCCGCGCCACCTGTAACTAACTCTTTGAATCATTTCAGCAAAGCCGGAAGTCTATCCTTGGCTAACGCGAATCCAACTATAAGCCCAATTTTTCCGAAACAACTCAAGGCAAAAGTTACACACCCTTGCTGGTAAATAATCGGCAGTATACAAGGGTGTTTTTCCGACTGTTAACCCTTTAAAGCGGAAGAGTCCAGTGCTCGTGGTAATTTTTTATTTTATTTTTATTTTTTATTATCATTATAATAATAATTATTATTATTATTTTTTTTTTTTTTTTGGTCCGATGGGTTCTGTAGGACTCTAATAACAATGCTTGATATGAAAATTAAATCACCAAAAAATAAAGTGGTACATCATATATGTACCACGGAATATCCAGTTCCAGGTACAAATGTTGTACCAGCACAGAGTTTCACTATGTCCAGTATTGAAGGTGGCAGGGTTCCTAAATTCAACTTATCTCTGCCAAATTGAAGATAGGAATACACACATACTCGCTGGTTGGTAGGTAAGTAACCGCGTAGGTACTTGCCCACTTCAAACCAAATGAACATAGTTTCGAGTAAGTGAATCGTACGTTTTGTTTTCATTATGGATACTTGGATAGTTTCAGAAACAAGCAATATTGGAGTGTATGAAAGCGTGTATGTAACCCACCGACCAGTGACAACACGCAAAATTGTGGAAACAAATAATTATCAGTTTGATGGTTGTTGGAGATGGTTGATCTCCTATCGCTTTTGTTGAATCATAGGAGGTTCTTTTACCTTGTAAATAATTGACTCACAGACACCGTTTTTGATTTTTCAATGGTTTTTTATTTTGGTGACTTTTTGCTTTCACTGGGAGGTCCTAATTGTTATCTGTAATAATATTACATACTCGTATTATGTACTATTCTGCCGTGTGAAGGTAAAACACCTGGAGTCGAAAATCTTAAATTTTCAGAAAATGACTTCAACGTTTTGGAACTTCTCCTAGGTTATGACCATCCATTGAGTCGCTAGGATGTTCATTGCTGGTTACACGTCTCTTGTGGACTCTTGGGGGGGGGGGGGGGGATTTTCTTCCAAAAACACCATTGGGGGACGAAAAACGGTAGATCAGGTGTGCCAGCCACCCTCATAATCCAACCACCTTTTTGGAGGAAGAACGCCTGATGTAGGGCTTCAGGTGATTCACCTTCTGACATAACACCTGAAGTCCAATTTTGAGGCTTCCAATTTGGAGCTAAAACTCTACGAGATTTTTTCCCGAGATCAGGTGTTTTACCTTCACACGGATGTGTCTGGCCGCGGGGATCAGGTAAACATCAGGTGTTTTTCCAACGAATTGGGCCTTCACGGTCTTTTACCTCCAAATTGGATGGAATTTCAAAATTTGAGGTTCAAATGTCAACGTTTTCCAGTCTGATTTTGTAACTTTTGACTTCACCAATGGAAAGAGCCGTTCCAAATTAGGGGGAGAGGCAAAAAACTCAGATTTCGAAAATTTCGGATATTATGCACTGATATGCAGTAGTGCCTATTATGTATCATGTCATCTGTAGTTATCTATTGTCATGACAGTCCAATAGTACCTTCTTCAACAAATAGTACCAAAGAAAACTAGTATCCATGGACAACAACCACATCAGTCACCTCAATAACACCTCATCCAGGCACTATTACCTTACCACCCCCGTTTTGTAACCCTTCACTATCCTTGTGGAAGTGGGTTTTTCTACTTGATCACATTCAATATAACCCATCCATCACTCATTATAAGGTAAGATTTACCATACACCATATTATGTACCATAGAATAATGATGCACCATGTAATATATACAACATTACTGTACCTAATATCCATTTCTATTCATTCATGTTTGTAGGTTAGAACCACACAGTGAAGGAGGAAACGTCACCAAAATAAAAAACCATTGAAAAATAAAAAACGGCGTCTGTGAGTCAATAATTTACAAGATCCCACAAGAACCTTCTACTTATAATTATGGAATAAAATCTTGGCACCAAAACGTTGAAACTTGGAACAAGTGGTCCAAGTACTGACCGTGCCGCTGAAAGGGAACCTGTTCATTCCACCAGAAGGCCATCGCCAGGATGAATCCATGTATCTCCCCAGCAGATAATGAATCTCAATATCAATGTTTTCCCATAATGGATTCGAAAACTCCTACTGATGCGGTAACAGCGCCACCCGAAGTAAGAGGGATTGTGGTGTAAGAGAAGAAGGAATGAAACAGTAAGAGAAGACGTAGCGGGATTGGAAATAACCTAGAGAACCGTGAAGCCTGGACTCAAAATATTAATAACTACTTTAATCCACGGGGCTAACCAGTCACGTAGATCGGACCACACAGGTCCCTGCACCTCCTCCGCATTTTTCCTGTTTTCGCGGATCTGGGGCCCGTTGGTTGATTATCTCCCGGTGACAGAAACGTGTTCTTCGATCGGGGTAGCGCATTCCAATTGAAGACAGATCTCTGTGCTGTATTATGGCGCGGGATTTATAGTAATTAGTGGTACGCACAGGAATCGTCAATTGAAGATTACCGTTGGAGAAGATTGATGGAGACGTGTAGAGAAACTAGTGGGCTGGTATGCTTCCCAGAGATACCATGCACCATAGAACAGTATATCATAGTTACATAATACCCATTACCTGCTCATCTTTGATGTGATCCGATGATTTTCAGCAGTTTGAAATAAAGAAATTCCTTGGACCACGTAGAAAGAACAAACCTAATTTGACAAAGTTCCGAATCGTAGTAATATATTAAAAATTATGATCTCACATCTGATGGTCTCACCACAGTCGTATCCCACCAAAACTCAGAAGGTGAGGGCCTCGATTTGGAAGGCAGGTGCCAATATGTTCATGTCCTGGGTCATTTTGTGTGTTCCTATTCTTCACAGAGACCTTCCGCAAAATTTGATAAAGTTCAGACAGAATTAGAACTACTGCAGTCCATCCTCCTCTCCTCTTCTATTGACCCACATATTCGCTGATTTTATCGGTGAAGGGAATTCCGTTCCACTTTTGGATCAATGAACTTCGTTCAATTAGGTATACTAACAATAATTCCATACGTTACAATTTCTTGTTGGTCCAGCGGCTATTGCATTATCCAATGGAGACTATTAAGGCTCCTTTACTTACATCGTTTGGCCAACTGGGACGCTACGAAGTAGGTAAATTTCAACGGTATATTTCAACCATTCTTTTGTATCAAATGTCGAAGCACCTACCGTGCAACTTGGATGCAAGAATATAAGGATTCGGTATGAGGAATATAAGGGATTTGGTAGTAGAAGAAGCAAAGATGTATATGAGCTGGAAGAATGCAAATCTAAGTTAAGAAATATTTAATTACGGGTAGATTTTACTATCGTAGATCGATTGTGGACCTAACAGTGATACTCGGAAGTTGAGCCAACTCTTTTTCCACCTTCTATATCGTCTGGTCCTCACGCTATAACGGAATTTCAAATTTTGGGCGCCGATTATTGGCAACAAACAACAACAAAGGGAGCCACGTTGAAGGTTCGCCTGGAAAGAATCAGGAAGGATATCTGAGATATGGAAAGGGGGAGGTGGGGGACCACTGCTATCATCCTACCTAATTTTAAAAATGTACCATCCACTGTGGGGCAGAGTTTATAGGTATAGGATCATGATGTATGTCCGGAATCAGTGTAAAATGTCTCATAAAGAATTACTTATAACATTGTCACGTCCATAACAACTCTAATGCCCGCTCATCAACACAGTAGCCATGATTTTCGTTGATTTTAAAAAGTTTACTGTTTTCTCAACGTTTTTCTCTCGACATAAAACGGAAAAAACACCAAAAACCATGACTACTGTGTTGATGAGCTAGCGATGGTCTCATTTGACGCAAAGTCCCAGGTCTTCAACATTTTCCTACACAAAAATAATTCTGGGCTGTTCAATGGTGAAAAACGTGGATTTTCTGGGTTTTTAAATTTTTTCCGGAGCTAATTAGGTACATATGTTGGGTATAGGAACATGCCATATTCAGAATCAGCGTACAATTTCTTATAAATTTGGAGCGAAGCTTACCGAAAGT
>JAEMON010000001.1:75668593-75687284 GCA_030264115.1 Lygus lineolaris | reverse complement strand
CCCCCCCCCCCCCCCCCTATTAGTTGAGCCGCGCCTACGAAGAAAATGTATGCACTAAATTCGTCCACTGAGTATACATATATATCTACTCTGTGAGAATGAATAACTGAGTATTCCAAACATAAGTGCAGAGTTTTAAACAAAAAATATTGACAGCCCAGAACAAAAAAAATAATTGAAAAATTAAAAGGGCGGAATACAATACATACGAATAGGTCACCACGACGATGACGGCAGATTCCATTTCGTATTTTTCCCTCTCGAGTTTCGATACGCAAAGTAAAACTTTTATCCCATTTCAATTTAATTTGTTTTCTTTGAACGGAGAACTGAAATTGAGAAAGCGGACTGAGAAAAGAATAAAATAACGCAGGAAATAGAATAGAAGGGTAGAAAAACATAAACTGTTTCTTTCTTTCATTTTTGTCGAAACAAACACTTTTTGATTGGTTTCGTAATAAAGTAAATCAAAGGGAAAGTTCAGTCGGTTCATTATGGATCGGACACAATGCGTTTTCCATCAGAAAACATTGGTGGTGTGAGGGGGGGGGGTCGACCCTTAACTTTCGAAAAATCAATGGATTTAATTTAATATAACAATTACACAGCAGAATTCATTCGGCTGAACATTGTGTTCTGTAATTAAACCCCTATAGAGGCAGCAAAGAGTTCGTAATAAAAAGAACCCTTTCGTTTGTAGAAATGTTTTTTTTTCTTCTTTTCCCACTTGGCCTAAGGAATCCGAACTGTAATTAAGTTCTCAAGAAGTTTCATTTAGGTGTCATATCTTAAGGCAATAAATACTGGCAGCTGGTGAGAATGAAAAGTAAAAAAAGAAGTTTGAAAAAGGGGTAGATTATGAATCATCTGATCTTTCACTTTCTTTGGGTTCCTGCTAGACCCCCGCGATTTCTCTGATTGGCAACGCAGTTTCATTTTTTTTTCTTCGCCCGAAAATTAAATTTTTGGGGCGGCGAGGGAAATGAAAAAGTCAAGTAACGAACGGAGGGAAAAATGGGGTTGAGGGCGGGACAGTCTGATGACACTGTTCTTGGACATAGTATTCGGACTGCACAAATGGTTGATCATGGCATTTCAATCTGTAGGTGTGATTAATCTGTAAGTGAGTTCTTTCCTGGTTGATCGATTCCAGTATTGAATCTTCATCAGAACTTTTTTATACCTTTCCCTCTTTAAAAAACTGTTGATGTTTCAGGTTTAAAGAAACGTGGAATCAGAGGCTTTTTAAGTGTTTCAGGAAACGTAGAACCAGTGGCTGCATTGTAGAAATTTGTGCCTTTTATTTAATATTTTTTATATACATATCTGTTATTTAAAGGTGATGAGTGCCGACGAACAAAAAAATTACATTATTACATTAAGTAAATTTTGTGCTAACAATCAACGCCAATACCCCAAGCAAGTGGACAAGAGTGTTAAAGAAAAAGAAGGGGGTAGAAGTACAGGAAATATCGGACAGAGCGCACTCTTGACCGACTCGAAATTCCGAATTCGATTTGGAAAATTCACAATTTGGTTTGGGAAATACTGAATTTTACTTTGAAAACCTATATTTATAGAAAATCCTCGGGCCTTCCTTCCGTATGTAGTGTCTCCCCATGTGTCTACCCACCGCTTTCGGCACTTTTCATCTGAATTTAATCCCTCTTGTCAAAACTTAATAACGATTTCAGGATACCTTCCCCACAATATACACAAATCCACCACGAGAAAGTGGACAAACACGAAAAAAAGATAGTATGAACCACACGAGGCACTTCACAACCATGACAACAAAGTCCAAAATCCTCTCAACAAAACAAAACACCAGAGTAGCCAATATAGAAAACTAAAACTCACACATCGTTCCTTCGGAACAGAACTGCTGAGAAAAAAAATTGCCGGCCGATTTTAGGTTACTAGGGATATCACAGTGGAGGCTAATCGCAAAAATTCCGTTTGGTCCAGCTGTACTTCACTTGACGGTACTTCGCACCTAATGGGGAACTGAGGGTGCGATTGAGAAGCTTCCGTTTCGAAGGTGTTGAGTGCCAAAATACGGAGAAAATAAGTTGACCTTGTGGTCGCATTCCGTGCTAAAACTTAACGCCGATATCCCTAGAAAGTGTCCACCTAATGTAATGTGAAGAAATTCGGGAAATATCGAACAAAATGCACTTTTGACAGACACCCGTCCATCGTACTGAGTGCCGAGGAGTGTGCCTTCCTGGTGGAACGCCTCAAAAGGGGATTCGGCGTTTTTATTGTACTGAGGGTGCAATTGAGGACCTTCCGCTTCGAAGGTGATAAGTACATAAAAAAAAATGAAAAACACATTTTGGCCATACCTAATACTCGTAATATATTCTTTTGTGAAAAATTCGATACTTACCATATTTGAAAAGGAACGTCATTAATATTGTATCTTTGTTGTTGCTGGCAACAACAAACAGGAAATGATGTACTTCGAAACGGTGCTTCTAACGTCGTATCACCCACATATCCATTCGATAATACTAAAATTTCGCAATATATATGCAAATTATTGGGGCCATCCTTAGTTATTGATTTGCGACGATAATACGCGTAGTCTCCTTCCTCTCTCCCTGATGGTGCTTTCAAAATAATAAGAATTTGCTACATTTTAACTCCTATTCCTATTGCAAGTGCTTTGTTGTCAACACATAACATCAAGTGAGAAGGGGTTCGGAAGCCAGCAAATCATGTCAATTCAGAGGACACAATTCCAATTTTATGAGTTTAAAAACGTTCATTTTCGTGGTTGTCTCAGAAAACTTGCTCTAAATAGCCCGATTTAGACAATTGATATAAACTTCTGGTGTAGCCGTTAAATGTACCCATTGAAACTTGTTCATTCGAAGTAAGTTCAGAATTATCATATAGGTAGGTAAGATTATCAAATAATAATGATTTGATATTGTATAGTTCATAAATTGGATAAAAACAAATAAGAAAAACAAGTAAACCCTAAAGTTCCATTCATGCAGCAAGAGTTGATGAGCGAATTTTCAAAGAATAATTTTAACCGATGGTAGGTGACTCTTATAGGAAATGCCATATATACCATATGTCTCTATGTTTAAGATGCATTCACCCCAAAAACCGCAAAAAACACATTTTTAGAGATTTTTGACTCTAAATTTTCAAAATTTGACCCCTTGGAGTAGTACTCCAAATTCAGGCCAACGAACTCATCCTTTCTTTTGATATATTGACATTTTAAAATTTTTTTGGATTTTTTATCTCGATTCTACGGCCATATATATCGAATCAGTTCGTTTAGAATTTCGAATTCGAATCAGGAATCGCTTTAGAATCCACGAAGAAAATAAATTTTATACGAAACTACAAAAAATAAATGCTTTCAAGTAGCGGGGGTTTTGTTGGAAATTCGTTTTGAAGTCGTACAGTATTACTGGTTTTCAATCTCAAGGGACGGAAAAAACCATGATAATTATTACAGTAGCAGAGACCACAGATGATCGTTTGTGACGAAATTTTCATGTTGGATTTTCTCGTCCAGAAACTTGGGGAGTCACCGTTTTCATAACGAAAGCACAACCATTTGCCTCACTAAACCAATTCCACTTCATGGAGCCGCCGGTCATCAAGTTAAAAAGGCCGAACGGATCTTGAAAACCGATCACTCGTCATTCGTCTCGCCCATTATATAGTTTTCATCTAATTTACCGACTCTAATTCTCCTTTTAAAAAATGAATTGCTTCACAAAGGCAGTCTTCATCAGCTGATTTCCGTTTTCCGGCTTACTAGTCAAGAGGGGCTGCCCGGACGATCGCTATATTAGGAAACGGGTTTCCTTCTATTATTCCTCCTTTCTCGATCCATTCCGATGTTTTTCCTTGTATTGTTTCCAACAAATTGAATATTTTTTCTCAAATGTCAGCGACGATTGATCAAATTGTCTATAACAGCCATTATCTCACGGTGGTCCCCGGCGGTGGCCATCCTACGATGAACCAGGTGTACCGCTTATCAGAAAAAATGGTTTATATAATATGATTAGACTTTTTTTTTATACAGATAGAAAAATGGAAAATGGAGATGGAGAGATGGAAAATATATCACCCATATTGAAAACTTAAGTAGAATTATTATTTCAAAATCCCTTCTTGCAATCTAGGTCAAGGAACTCGAATCTGACATTCGCCTATCAAGAATATATCTGATATTCAGGTCAAAAAAGGTTCTGATAGCGCTCATCTGAGAGTCAGATAAATCAGCGGATCTGAATATGTGCCAATGGATTGGAAATGATATGGTTCTGGGTAAAAAAAAAAGGAAGGTACGAACATTGTGTTCGGACCAATGCACAGTATGCCAAGAAAAGGGATTTATTGTTCAAAACTCCTTCTCTCTAATAGGGCATTTTGTGCTGATTCCGAATATACTCCATGTTCCTATACCTACCTAAAATAGCTAATTAGCTGTGGAATCATGAAAACAAAAATAAAATCACGTTTTTGACCTATGGAACCACCCTTGTTTTTTCACAGAAGAAAAAATGCAGCACAACAAGTACTCGTCTTCATGTTCACGAATTTGTTATACAATTTGTTAGATGTCATGAAACATCTAGAAATCACCACAAAACATGACTGATCACTTTTGACGCAGAATTGGATAGGTAGTCTTCGACCTTTCTACCGTCAGCAGAAAAACATCCCATAAATGTGTCTAGCCTTTAAAATGCACATGTTTGGATGCCAAGAGAAAACTTGCAAGTATCTGCAGCTGGAACCTGTTGAGTTGTGTTCATCATTAGCTGAAATAAGCATCCGAACGTATTTTGTAGGGACACATGGAGGCACAACGTTTCCGTAATTTCATTGTGAGTTTTCGACGAAAAACGTGGTTTTTAGCTATAAAAACAATGAAGTTCACTAGGGACCGATAGTGCACGGATTATTCATTATAAGCATTATGTATTATACTAGCACCTCTTTTGAAATCTTCCTCATTTTTCCAAGCTAAATCCGGTTCTACCTCTCCAAAATATAGGCGAATTCATACCGCGAGAGGTTTCCTCTCATTCAACGCGAAATAGGTTTCCCAACAACATTTCTATTGGATAATTTTATTTTTTTAATTTTTTTTTAGCTCTGCTTCGGGGTTTTACGCAAACAAATCTGTTTGATAAACTTACGACAATATTGATGGTGTTTTAAGTGTTAATTTTCCTAACCGGGAAGAAAATTCCACAAATCATGATGAGAACCATTGAAAACAGGTGTTTGAGATGACCTGATTTCGACCGATGTCATATACTTCTTTGAGCGTAGGTTTGAGAGAGAAGAGTAAAATTCAAAATGCTGACGATTCGCCCCATATTATTCTACGGAAATCAAATATTTGTTGCAGTTTTTGACCGTAACAGTTACATGCATATTTGGTACCTAGGCACTATTTAGAACGAACCTTCCCCAATTCTCGTTGATTTTTTTCTGGGAGAATAGAAACAAGAAATAGGAATTATGATTGAGAGGAGGATACAACGTTTTCACCTCCCATTTCCATAATTCACCCCGATAAAGCGGCTAGGCGGTGGTTGAGAGGGGCCTGTGGGATGAAAACATATGTTATTCCGAGGGTTTGGAGGAACGCGGGTTGGAACGCTGAGCTACCTGAGACCCATCGAATGAATGCACGAGGAAGTGAACATAAAAAGTCACAACTCCCTTTTGTAAGGGGTTCACTCAATACCCTGACTAATATATCTTATTGATATAGTATCTTCAGGTATTCACGTCTCCTTGACAAAAAGGTGGACTTCTATATTTCTTCAATTCCGGGCTACCCCCGGGAGAGGCTTGATTAATTTTTATCAAGATAGCCTCTGAAGCCGACTTAAATCATAGCCTCGGCGGAGAGCGGCTTGCTCGGCGTGAGATACACCTACTGGACCTTCCCCAAAGGTTTTATTCAAACATAAGCGAATCGACAAAAATCTTCAAGTGGGTCTTCCGTCACCAGGAGATGCTTTGATAAACACTTATAAAACGTGTTTGTGAGAACAAGAGGACACATGCATTCTGTCGCTACGAAAATCGAACACTGTGTGAAAGTCTGGTTTGTCTTTTACCCTTTATTTGGCTACTAGAATAGGGACCATAAAACATTCAAGACGAGTCACCCATAGTTGGATTTACTTCAGACATTGTTCGCGACCGTTTCAAAACATTCGCGAACGCACAGGGAGGTCGCCGTTAACACCGTCTGAGCTCGAACGAACACGTGTTCTGGAACAAAGTCGGACGTAGGTACTTGACTACCACGGCAATTGTGTACAAATGCCCAAAAACAAACTGATTATTTCCTGGTTAATACCGGAAAATGAACAATAAAAATTGAAATGAAATGAAATGAAATTGTTATTTGTAAAGGCCTTCCGGCGTTACAAGGTGAACTAGAAAAATTACGGTAATTTTCGAAAATATTGAAAGGTGATTGCATGAAACAAAAATTTTAAAGAGCATCCTATTGGGAAGAATTGTTTCAAACACATTTTTCTCTAAAAATCTTCAAATATACAAGTAGGTACATTTATTATAACTTATCACTTACTATGCTACTTGTACTTTTTTTAAACGAAACTTCTAAATTCTTGATTCTTGGACTCTCTTCGTTTATGTGGGTATAAGAGTTTCTTTCACCAAATTGGCTGTAGTTGCGTATGTCATGATTACGGTAATCAAAAGGTTTTTTAATCAAATGTGAATGTTTGATTGCAATTGGAATCAGTATTATCAGTAATAATCAGTCAATTTGCCCAACACTGTTTTCAAGCGCAAGCTGTTCCCAAGAACACAGGAATTCCCTTGAAGTTACCTATTCGAAACGGAACACGCCCGAACGTTCACGAACACGTTCCTATTCAGGAATACTCGCGTTTGGGCTAAACCCACCTTAGGGCACCGGGTAACCCCCATCCGGGATAGGCGATTTTTCGATTTGCATGTACCTTTTTCTAGGTTGCTGTTCACTCAACTTTTCTTGACATGTGCTGCTGGTTGTGCTCTTCAAATAAGTCGGATAGTTTTTTGATCGGTGTATTAAAAATATTTTTTACGTGCGACCCAAAAGTAGTCCTTTCTGAGCCCGATTTTCTATCATTCAGAAATCCCTACCAGCCAAGCCAAGCCAGATTCGATGGAACTATCCGAATAGTTTGAAGCTCTTTTGTTACCCTACAAGTCAAAATTTGGATCACGTCGCTACGATGAACCATTCACGAGAAAAAGGAGCGTGAAGTTGAAAAATGCAATCTTTCAAGAGAACAGTTTTTCTGACAACTTTACCTCCACGCATCTCATCGCAACTGTTAATGGCCGGCATGAATCGCAATGGCACACAATGTAAAAAGGAATAATTGGCAGAAGAAGTTGTTTTTTTACAGTTTCTATGCGACAATAATGTTGTTTGTTTACTGCAGTTTACTACTCTCATCGCGTATTGTTTTTTCCATGCTCGTTTCGCAATTTTTGTGTGATAAACTGTTCAGAATGGGTAGATCTAGTTTTGTCTAGTTTTTTCAGTATACAAAAAAGAGTTTTTTTTTTAATTTTAGCCTACCCGGTTCCCTTGAGGTTATCTAATACCTAACTAACGTTACAGTGGCCAATATTATAGGCACCTCAATAATAATCATACTACGCGAAGTTGAGAGAGAGGGTACTCTCTAGTTTTAAATTTGTATTGAACTTCAATAATTTTGAATGAATTGTTGTTAATCATTGTTTGGGCGAGAATTTGAAAACATTGTCCTCTATACAATAAATTATTATAGTGATTACTCGAATTCAGCATTCCCGAAGGTTTTTGAACAAATTAGTTTCTGTGCGTCCGTCTGTGGTCAACGGGGAACTTGCATGGTTATTTTTATTATTCAAATTGGAACATCTCATTGAGGCTTCCCAAAAGCGTAATAGGTAAATGACAGCAAAGGCTATATTTCATACAGTTCTGGTAAAATCGTACGTAATTTCAAGCGGATAATAAATTGGTATTGAGGAATTTTCGGGGGCTGAATCAGATGTTCTAATATACAAAACTCCCCAGCAATTCACCTTAACTTTTTTAACCAACCGCATGTTCGGTGACGTTCTACGTGATAACAGCTATCCTTCGGAGTAATAGCTAACTGATATCAGTTGTAATGATGAGTAGCTGATATGAATCCTACTTTTTTGCGGTATAGAACTGGACGGGTTTTGAGGTACTTACGATCACCAAGAAAGATGCACATTACTGAGCCTTTATCTCTGTTCCCCCTCAGACTAGTGACGATGCCGGGCCTCGTACATTTATTACAAGGAGACTACCGTCTCGTCAAAACTGCAAAAGCCCGTGAGTGCAATTTCAAGTTATGAAAACAGATCACAACACTGGTTCGGGCGGTCTCCCACGGGAGCCTCCTCTACCACCACAACCCATCCTGGTGTTCCCCCTTCCCTTCCAATCCTCAGAACCCCTTTGTACTTATCCGTTCAGGTTTAAACATCACCACCTCCGCTTCCAAGCCTCTAACATGCTTGAAGTTATTCTGTATAGTAGCACGTTGCTAAACGGCTGTAGACACCCCCGCATCACTGCACGTTTTCTCCTGTTTGGTTGAAAACAATGTAATCCCAGGAAAATTCCATCTCACGTAGGTGTTTTTCAAGTTTTTCCTCTCTCGACCAAATTGTACATGACAAAATGATTATACTGTCGAATTCAGACCAGCTTTCCACTACTTATACATTTTATCAATTTCGATCCCACATTGTATCGATGTCACATGATTGATCATCGATGCTAATAATATCATAGTTCCGGAAGAGGAGGCCACCAAATATGAGGCGAACATGCTTTACCTCACTACGTCACCACCGATTTTTTTCACTTTTGTCTCCGCTTCTTAACAAATACCGATTTTCAAACGAGTCTAAAAAAGTATAAAGTAGGCAATAATTCTCGATTCCACGCTATTTTCACACATATATTTTAATAAAATTTTAAGACAAAACAAATTCACAAACTATGGTAGTTACATACCTAAGTGTCCATTCTTGAGTACCTACCAATGTTTAAAAAAGTACCTACCAAGGGTTAGTCATAGAGATAATGTTCACAAGGCTTACCCTATGGTGGAGAAGAATAATGACTCTTCTTTAGCCACCCTCACATATAAATAGTTACTATCGATGGTTAAAATTCCAAAATCGTGGTTTATGAAGTTATTACTGCTTTCACAGTGCTGTGCTGTGAAGTCCTCCTCAGATTTATACACAAATCAAAACCTTCCTCGATATCTAGATTTAGATAGTTTTTCAAGAGCAATCATACATCATATTGCAATCGTCAATTAGATGTTTACCAGTAGGTATTTACTATGTACAATAGATACAGGAATCATTCGATTTTTGATAAGTGGGAAGTATTCTTCCAAAGAAAACCAAGGCACAAAGCTTTTTTGAAAGCTCCAGTTTGAAATTCTGGCTATTTTGATTTCCTAGCTATTTTGGCATTTTGCCATGCGGAAAACCACTTTCTCTAGTAATATGCTCCCTTGAAGCTGGCTATCAGGGTCCCACCCATTCCATTACCATATCTATTTCGTTAGGTTCAATGCACCAACAGCTTTACATAGTGTTTTTTACTAACTTGACCCAGGAGTTCGATATTTTCGAGTCACCGTCAATGTCGCAACATGAAATATCATACGAACCGTGGTCGTAACACCAAGATATTGTGGCCACGCGAGTTCTGAAGACTTGACAGTGCAAGAATGATGCAGTTCATCTGCGGAACTCGACTCAGCAATTTCATTCATAACATTGCCATAACACCCCATGAACTTTCTTACGAGAGGTTATTCAGTGTTATCTTCGATTAAGAAGTCCTCCTTCTTCTCATACCGAGTAGGTATAAATCAGTGAAGGAAGGGGAATGTAGAGTAGGAAGCATTGAGTGGGGGGAAAAGCTCTTTTAGCCATACTGTTTGATAATGTTAAGAAGGGGATTGCTTCTGATAGAGAAACGTCTAATGATTAACATTCATGAGTGGATGAAAGCTACAGACACGAGGCATTTATTCCGATGTTAATGCTTCCAAGTAGGTTCCAAGACCCTTCAACCTCATTCGATTTCCTCTTCCGACTCCTGTATGCCACTCTATATCCTTCAACCTGCTTCTTCTTCGTCTTGCTCTTCCTTTCAGGCTGATTAGAGAAACCTTGCCGGTCGATGGAGTTATCCAATCGTGAAGCCCCGATTTTCCTCTCCCGCATAAGATTACCTATATAATTTAAACGCCTCACAGATGTGGAATATTTCCATTCCTTCAAGTCTCATAGTCTTAATAAAGCTTCAACAGTCATAACTGTTCACTCAACAGGATCATTCAATCATCATTCAAGGATCATTTCATTCTCTGTTGTTTGCGTAGTATTTTATGGCCATTCAATTCGATATATCGAAATACAATCAAGACGACACGGCTCACAGTTCTGGTTCATTCCGATCTGTGCAGCAGCCCGAATCGAACATACTCCGGGATAAGTAGAAACGTTTTGGGTTGACTAGTTTCTACAGATCGAGATTAAGGTCCTACAGAAACTTCGTCTCTTTTGCCGAGCTTTTATAAATTATAATCACGTCATCAGGGCCTGCAGAACAAACAGTAGAACCCTAGTGATAGTGTTGATGGCCTTTAGTTTTGATATTGACTTCAATGTGACAATCACACAGTTAATCTTCTCTGAGTAAATTCCTCTCCAATAAGATATTATTTATACTTTGGTTTCTTGAAGTGATTATTATTCACTATTAGTTGTTAACTCGAATTGACGGGTAGGGTTCTATTGTTCGTTCTGCACGTACTGATTATGTAAACCTATTTTGCGAAAGCTCGGCGAAAGAGACGGAGATTTTGTAAGACCCTGATCCCGATCTTGCTGACTAGTTTGAAAGTTATTGGGTCGATCGACATAGTTGTTGTTTTATTGTAGAATGGTAGGTATGACATTTAACAAATTGCTGTGTACATACGATTTCATATACCTACTATTCAGAGAAATCAACTCCAGTCAGTTTTATTCCACGTACTTTTTGCTCATAATACTGCTGCCGGTTCTGTGAATGTCGATTGGTCGATTGGTTCCATAGTTGTCCCTATGGGTCGATTTAATGGAATATGGGTCGAAATTATGTCAAACATTCGCTACCTGAGGTCAGACAATGGCGGGTAAATGTCCATTCGCACCGAACTTCCTTTGGTTCTGTCAGAATGTCCCTTGTATAAATGAACTTCTTAATGATGATTGATGAGAACGTGAAACTTTCACACATAGAGCAATGTAAATATCTACGATAATAATTTGAACTCGTCACAGCGTTACTCGCTCATCACGATCTACTTCTTCCAGATTCTCAAGTAAGAGGTAGGTACTTGCATAAAGGAACCCATCCTGCAACATCACTTTATTACAGGCCGATTTGCAAACTGTCGGTGATCCCAAAGGTGTTGGAAAGTTTGGTTGTTGAGGAGCTGGTTGGAGTCTACAAGAGGGTCATTCATGTTAGCAAGCATGGATTCCTGTCGGGAAGGTCAGTTGTGACAAACCTCATTGAATTTGAGCAATTTGTTCTGGAGACTACAGAGGCTGGATACCAGGCAGATGCTGTGTATACCGACTTGTCAAAGGCCTTCGACAAGCTTTCCATCCCTCTACTGGTGGAGAGGCTGAGAATTTTGGGAATTGGTGGTGTTCTGTATGGCTGGATCTCCCCCTATCTCTCTTGCCGAAAGCAGATTGTCTGTATTGAGAAGTTCACATCACCGCCACTTCCTGTTCCCTCAGGGGTCCCCCAAAGGTCCCACATTGGGCCTATTTTGTTAATTTTGTTCATGAACAGCCTTCCTGATCATCTCCATAATGAGCACTTCTTGTTATATTCGGATGACCTCAAAATATTCAGGAAGATCCGTGATGCATCTGATGCTCTCACACTTCAATGCAGTGTTGACTCCTTCAGTGACTTCTGTACTCAGCACTGCCTGAAAATCTATACAAATAAATGCAGTTTCATTTCATTCACCTGTGCTCGCTCACTCAAAATTGACCACCCTCACACCATCGGTGGTGAAACCACCAGTGGGGAAAACCGGCCATTTTTTGGAAAAAAAACCCCATGAAGTGGTATAACGTCACTGTTTATTGACTATTATTGACCATTTCTACGTATTTTCACGTAGAAATACGATGGATCGATTGGAAGTATTCCCAAGTCAATAGGACCCATATTTATCGAAATACGCGCCGTAATTTTTGCATAATCGTTCTGAAAATGGAAATTTTGCCGAAATTAATTAAGAGACATGAGTTTCAACTGCATTTAAACTAAACTGCCTTGTGACCTATGGCCGATTCAGGTCCATTCAGATTCATCTTTCGGACCATCTTGTTGACCATCGTCATAATCAGGTTATAACCTGACCGCTTCTGTTCGTCTCGGGGAATTGAACAAAATCATATACGTGATATATATATATCATATACATCATACACATCATACCGTACTATACATCCTACGTGATACAAAATATTGTATATTACACAAAATCGACCAAACCAAGGTACCGGAAAGAGACAATTAATTGGAAATCTCCCGAGAAGTACGACTAGCAACAACATCAAAAAATTCCACAGTCCGCACCCGCAAATATACGCAAACGAAACTCCTAGGGTAGCTTCATAATATGTCCCCCGAACACAGGAATAGGAAAATAGGAAAATACTCCCAGACCGGAGGAGGCCGGAGCTCGCTTTGACAAGAACGATTTGTACAGCTGCAACTAATATTTTACATGGCTACGTTCTGAGACATGCTTCCAGTTCGTATAATGAATATGGGAAAATCCAATATTTTTCCCGTATTCTATAGCACATGAGTACACTGTGTGCCGATTTTCAAGACTATCGGTACAGAAATGTAAGAGAACGAGAATAAATCGTATTTGCTTAAAGATATGCGATTTTTCGGGGGCATGAAACACCGTACTTTCTGAGCCTCCTGAAGGTCTCCATTTTTTTTTTTTTTTTTAACAAAACCCAATACATAGTACTGTTCTAGGGTATCTAGCAATAACAGAAAAAAATAAACCAACCCTCAAAACGCAATTTCATTTTCGTGTTTTTTTCCACCCCTGCCCCACTGTGTGGTGGTCCAACGAGTGGACAGTGTGAGGGACTTGGGAATCTTGATTGACTCCAGCCTTTCCTACACTGACCACATCATGAAAATAGTCACGAAGGGTCTTACTCGGCTTCCTATACAGGACCACCCGACGCTGTGACATCCCTCAAGATCCTTTACTGCTCGTTGGTGAGAAGCCATCTGGAATTTGGGTCCTCTCTTTGGAATCCATCTTATTCGACGTACATTGAGTACTTGGAAAGAGTCCAACACAAATTCCTCAAACTGGCTTTTTATAAATGCAACGCCGTGGGAAATTTTAAGGACGAAGCCATGAGAAAAGTGTTGAGGCTTGATACTTTGGAGAAAAGAAGATTCCAGCATGATGTTGTCACTTCCTCAAAGATTATTCGAAATTAATATGACGCCCCCAATCTGCTGGCTCGGGTTTTCATACATGCGTGGTCAACTAGAGAATGTGTTCCATTCTATCCTGTGTTCCATCGTACGAACTACTGTGCAAATTCATCCCTTGTTAGGATGCAGAAATCAATGAACTCCGTTGAACACCTGGTTGACGTTTGGTGTGGTTCGGCGGATCAAGAGGATCTTGAGGTATTTATTTGGAATTTTCTGGTGCCCCATGACTGTTGATGTTTCGGGTTTGTATTTTTTCCTTCTTTGTTAATTAGATACCTCTTGTCTTGGTTTGATATTTATTTCAAACAATACCTTGTACTTTATACCGTTTTTTCATTGTGGCTGAATGCATTTTTCATTTATTTTTCTGTTGTAAAAAGGTACAAGTGTGTCCCGTTAATGTTATATAAATAAATAAAAACATCCTGAGGGATTCATCCTAGTTGGATCAATCTACTGACTATAAACAAAGTGATTAGGATAATCGAGAGTGGACGGTTTGGTTATCTTTTAATTAGGGAACGGTAAAACACATTTCTCAAATTTGTTTACGAACATTGAATCAATTGAGATTTATAATTGTTGGAGCATGCAAGGTAGTCACCATCGGCATAAAAACTATAAAATTTGAGGGTATCTGAATTTCTAATTTCTGGCCATGAGGGGAAGAGTAAGTGAAGAGAGCAAAACGCTGAGTGCGATCAGAGCTTTGAGGATAGTCGAGGGTTTAGTAAAATCTACATTTAGATGTTGGTAAACTGGGACAATATATTCCATCTGCAAGGAGCACAATTTCCTCGACCCTGTTAATATTCACGAATACTCCTCAATCGCTCCATCATTAGCCCCTGTAGAAGGAAGAGGGGGAGGGGTAGGGATGGCAAAGGATTATAAGGGATGGAACCCGAGACCAGGGGGACAGGGCTGGAGGGGGTTAATGTATATATGTATATTAGCAAGTATTGACTGTATAAGGATTAACAAACCCTCCCTCATTGTTCGGGAGCCGCTCACCTTTTGTTTCTTGAACCTTTGTACCACCGAAGCTCATCTATCTTAATAGAAGGCCGTGCGATCCCTTCCCTGACGAATAATATCCATCTATATTATTTAATCAAGGTAGCGTTAAGTCCCTAGATACAATAGATCATCTGCCTCGAAGGCTTCCTTCGCGGATTCACAGTAATCTCATTACTCGGCTTCATCCGTGATAATATCCGCGATGGGGGACAAATATTATTGTTGGGTATATCCGCCTCTCCAAAGAGTCTTTGAGTACTTCGACCGATTTACTTCCATAGGTACTAATTAAATGTACGTATTGGGTGCTGTTGCTGCAAGTATTTTGCTTCACTTCTTGAAGTTCATACAGATATTAACCCATAACGCCACATAGGCTTGAGAGACTCACAAGGAATTTTGAATTAATCGTATTGGCCTCATCAGCTCGTGTGAGTAAGAATTTCCACTATTTCCCCTCCACTCAATGCCACTGGGAGCTTGTTTTTAAGATTGCAATCTTACGGCAAATTCCGATTCTGTAAAATCTTGTGAGTCTCTCAGACTCATGGTGTCGCCCGGGTGGGCAAGGGGAGACAGGTGCCACGATATGGCCTGTTTCATCTAGTTTTCCTTCAGATAATTTCATCATACGCATGCAGTTACTATGTTTGTATCACATTTCTATTAGTACCTACACGGTGTTACACCGGTCCTACTACTTTTTTAAAAATAAATAAAATTGGAGATAGAAATTGGTTAATGCAGGAGTCTGCGATACTCATGGTGTCACCAGGGTGGATTGAGAAGCATGTGTCCCAATACTGTTTAAAATGCGTAGGTAGAAACTGGAATGGAAGACGACTAAAAGAAGGAAATCGAAGATTTGAGACAGTAAAGAAAGAGAATCAATAACTTGAGCAAGGATCCTGGCAGAAATACTCCCGGAATTATTTTACAATATCGTGAGTTAAAAGTGTTTGAAAACTGAATTTTGTTTATTTGCTGCATCTATTTGATCCTCCAGGGTATTTTCAAATTACACGAATACATACATATTCTATTGACCTTTTCGTACCTGCCTATGGAGTTTAAGAAAGTTCACACTACTGGGTGATAGAATTTCTAGAAACAGTATGACTGGGTTTGGGGTGTAGATATACAGCCAGGATGTGGTTGTGGCGGGGGGAGGGGTACTACAGCACCACGGTAAAACCAAAAATTACTATTGATATTAAACCTATGTTATTATTACAGCCATTTATTTAGTTGGTTATTAATTAAACCATTCAATTAATTTTCATAGGACAGAAAGGTTTTTTTGCGGTTTTCCATGAAAATCTTCTAATTATGCATTAGGTAGGTATAGAAAAGAATACGAGGTGTACAAAATCGATAAGCATTCGATGCTGCATCAACGTACCACCCACAATTTAAGCTGAATATAGCTCAGTGATAAATATGGTTGAAAAACAGCGGATTTTTTCAGCGGTGTTTTTTGAGAAAATTGAATTTAGTGACTTTAAAACTCGTATTGCGGCCGAACGACGAACTTAAATGAACAAAAAATGCTTCCAAAGGAAAGTCTCGGAGCATCACATTATGAGAAAATATGCATTATGCATTATGGAAAATTTGACTTTTTCGTCACTCCATGTCCCAGAAATAGTAGACTGGTATTATGTGTTACAAACTCACAGTAGTTATTGATAGCTATCATATGAATAACCGTCAATGACACATCCCTCCCTGGCTGTTGTTTCAGTTACCTGTCTAGTTAGCCCCACCCAAGTTTAGAAAAAACTTCATTCAACTTCATGCCACCTTCATTCTTAGCTCCTACTTAACCTCTAACCCTGATGTTTTTCGAGACTAAAATCCTCTGAAGCTGGAGCCAAGGGAATATCCGCATAATGACTAAGGATAGGACAAAAATAAACACTCTCTTTCACTAATAAGTTCTTTGATTCAGTTTATTGTTTTGTATCAAATTGAAGTAGGCGTTTTTGTCATGATCTTCTCGTCAAAGTTCCTTCCAACCTGAAGTACTACTAACATTTCATTTCCATGTTTCTGGCGATGTATTTTCCTTAATTTTGTGAACTGAAAATAATCAAAAATAAACTTGTAAGCAAATAATTAATGTTACCTGACATAGCAGTCTCAAACGTGGATCTTCACCTGAGATACAGAGTTAGCCCCCGCATAACACAGCAGGTGAGTTCAATGTGAAACAAAATTTTAAAATAGGTTCATTTTGACACAGGTGAGGCATTTATTCTATTTTGACAACATATTGATTAACGGGTGCATTTATCACACCAGGTACTTCTATTATCATTCTTCTTCTTCATATACTTCTTAGATTGTCTCAGTTGGTGAATCTGGAATGTGGGTTATGTGCTGAGGATCTCGACCATTGCGTGCAGGACCTCCATAACAAAGTGTTGATCGAAACCCATTTTTGAGACCGATGGAAGGTACGATGAGAAGTGCAACGGCCCTGTCCGGATACAGAAGGATAGCTCCATTTCTTCTAACTCTAGTCCTCGCAGATATATTTTTGATGAGGTGTCAGATTCGTTCAGGAAGATTTGGTTCATTGTCAAAAGAGTTCCCAGCATGACGGATCCGTGATCCACCATTCGACCACAACGGTTCTTCCCCCTCGGCGTTCAGCGTTCGCCACTCTCGTTCACTCTCCCAGGAGGTTCATTCCGGTCGTCAGAACACGACAAAAACTCTTCTTTTTATTATGAGGAGGATGAGTTTCTTTCTGAGAACCGCAAAAAGGAGCGGCAGGTTCCCGGCCGTGAACCGTGAAATTCCTTTTTCCCATTCTATCATTTCGCTGTATCCTGGTTTCGCGTACTGACATTACAGTTGACACCTGAAGCAGACTGATGTATTGGAATCGAGGATGGTTGCAAATGGTTCCGCCTCCGCTGCTTGAGGGGAAAGATCCATTTTTTAAGACCAGTCTCCAGCTGTAGTCCTATCTCATCATGAGTAGTTAGGTAAAGTCACAAACTGGACATGCCCTCCGGTCAGCTAATATCAATTCTTGAAGACAACATAACTTGTCTGTTAAGACGGATTGAATGACAATGTGTTCGAATAGTAAATCGGTGATTAATATAACACAATGCGCTGTAATGATGTTGGTTCTTTTGCAACGCCACTCCGTGGGCACTCAACAAAGACAGCAACAAGCAGTTCGGTGAAAATTTGAACGGATATATAATGGTATGTTTGAATGTAACTTGAACCGAGCCACAGAATGAATTGTGAGTTCGTCAAATTGCTACCAACTCACGATAATACTCGGTGAAACAAGAAACCTATTTTCTTAGAAGCTCTGTCAATGGTTACCAAGTAATGTCAATAGTTCGGTGAACAGTTCCCGAATGGAGTGTGAGCAAGGTGAATGTCTCATCGACCGCCGTCAGTTTGGATGAAGTGTGACCAGTTGTATGAAACTCTGTACACTTAAATAACCGAACGATTGATGAATCATACCGAGTCATACTACAGTTCGATTGATCCATGACCGGTCTTGTTCGAGCTAGATGAAATACCTACTGACCTCTGCTCAATCCTCAAGCTCGGTAACTTGTTATTACCAAACATTGAGAAACCCGGTAAAGTGTAGCCGATCATTCGCCTTTTGTGACAAATTTACTTAAGCGAATTTTCGATTTTTTTTTAAATTTAATAAAACACATCTGCCAAGTTGGGTGAGTTATATAGCTTCCTCACATAGGAATAACATTGAACTATTTATTCACGTTAGCGCATGCACTGTGGCCCTGAAAATGTCATCACAAATGGTCGAAACGTTTCGGAGTCATGAGAACGTGACTGGTCTGTGTTTCAGGAAATTCACGTTTGCGCATGCTCACACTCTACCTTTGGAATTCATAGGAGACCGAAAAGCAGATAACCCGCACAATCCCTGAAAATGTCATCAAATTCGGACTGTAGTTTGAATAGTATAGTTTCCCAGGACAAGGAATTGACCATGGAGACAGACACGGAATCAAAAAAGTCCCA
>JAEMON010000001.1:75625669-75638067 GCA_030264115.1 Lygus lineolaris | reverse complement strand
GGGGGGGGGGGGTAGTAGTTAGGGGTTGTGTGAGGTCAAAGTGACTTGATAACTTCAACAGAAATTCCTAGAGGTTCTACATTTTTCTCAAGTATAATTATTCAATAGGTACTTCATTTCTGGGACAGTTTCTTGCATTTCACATACCTCATAACATAACAGCATGAATGCCACGTTATTTTTATCCGAGTTCGATTAAATTTTAATGGAATTCGCGTGTTAGGCCGTAGAAGGTCCCCTATGATTTTGAGCCTTGTCGGATTGATAACAGCCTCTGCGCATCCGCGAACGTAAAATTGAGGAAGCACACTTTACTTTCCTCAGTCCACCCGTTTATTTATGTATCGGCGCAATAAGGATCTGTTGGTAAACTTTTACCTGAGCATAAAGGATTAGTAGATAAGTGAAGATCATTCCATGAGGTTGGCAAACAAGTGATAATCAGCAAAGCGACGTGGTCGTGAAAGTAGAATCCACGAATAAACTCTATGCTAAATAAGGTTCAGTTCCAACAGCAATAACTGCTTGTCATATGGTGAAACCATTAATATTAATGTATTTGCGCTACTTTCCTCCCGAAATCCACCTGGATTATCATCGAAAGGCAAGCATTCGGGAATTAATCTTCAATACCGGGATATTCGATAGAGAAGGACGAGAGAGGACGTATCTCAATAACCTTTGCCGATATACGAGGCCAAGGGATCATTCCCAGACCGTTTCGAATCCCAGGTTTTACCTGCTGTAACTAGATCCCCCGAGTCCAATACCCCATAATATATCTACGTATTATCTTGATAAGTATGATATATGTTACCGAACATACGCTACGGATACGCTATAAATTATCGCCAGTCCCTCCGTCGGACGGCGTTTTTTTCCGGTTTCCTTCGTACCTATTGACGCGGGCCGGTCGTTCACATTTGGATCTCGACGGGGTTCGAGAAGGATGAATCGGCCTCTCAAAGTGATTGTGATATACGGCATCAGTTCACCCTTAGTAGGCGCTGAAGTTAAACGCTTCGTGGTGGGTATTCCTACGTGATCACGATAATCTATGGATTCTCGGGCTACTAATGGAAAACACTGCTAAACGTTACACAACGGCTTGATATTTTTCTGAACCCGAAGGGGCCACAGTGGGGTCCACCCAGAGTCTATTTTCCTTTTAGTGAATTTTCTAAGAAGATGAAGCAATTGCAATGGCTTCAAAATTGCAATCGGTAATGCAAATTTTTGAAAATTTTCTTCATGGAAATCCGTTTCCGACCATTCTAAAACGATTCCTGAAATTTAAGACTTTTTCATACGTATATATATTTATGTATTTATATATTTATATATTTATATGTATATTTACATAATATGTGTCACTCCAGACGATATCTGACGGAGGAATCGAGCTGAAAATCCGAACAAATTTTGAAATATCAATAATATCAAAAGAAAGGATGAGTTCGTTGGCCAGAATTTTTGAAGTACTCCATGGGTTCAAATTTTGAAAATTTAGAGTCAAGAATCGCTAAAAACAAAAAAACACGTTTTTTGTGTAAATGACCATCTTAAACATAGGGACATATGGTATATTCGGAATATGCGTGAAATTTCCTATGAGAATAACCCACCAAATCGGTTAAAATTATTTTTTGAAAATACGCTCACCAACTCATGCTGCATGAGTGGAACTTTTTGGTCAATATCGCTATGGTGAATGAATTTCTTCACATTCGGGTGTAATAGTTACTGCGCATGCGCCAATGGATACCTTCGAACCGCCATAACACACAACTCAATGTTCATAACTCGCTCAAATCATCCCTAGGCCGAGCCATTGAATCCATACATTACAAAGGGTCGGTCGTTTTTTTTTTGCAGTCCTATGTAGAATGGTATAAGTGCGTTGTTTAAAAACTGATCGATTCATTTATACTGTAATTGTTTTTTAAATCTATTTACACAGGGCACGGCTCAATTAAAAAAAAAAATACTTATAACTCACTGTAGCGTGGATAACACCCCTCACGGTTACAGGGACACACGTGTCATTTGAAAACCAACAAAATACACGATCGAACGAGGGGAAGAAATGGCTAGTAACACTTCCTCACGGATTATATCGGGAAACGACAGTCCGAGAAATGAAAAGACATGTGAAGATAGAAAAAGGAGGAAACGAAAAGATAACGCAGCATGTTATGTGAGAGGCCGATAGGAGGAGCCATAATGCTATCACATAAATACATGTGATGCCCGTCCTAATGTACAGTTAATCGTCTCATACTACGAACTGAATATAAACTTGGTGATTTTATATTGTCCTCGCCCGTCCCCTCCCCATAACTTATACAACTGTGATAGTGCATAAAACTGTGGACATTACAACGAAGTGGAACCTATCAGAGACCTCGGGGGGATTTCTGTTCCCGATTCCGTATAAAAAAAATAAGAAACGAAATTAATATACGGAACGACTTTTCAAGTCATTCCGTTATGAAAATCACGCCGTTCATGTCTTGCGAAATTCTCAGAGGCCCTACTCTCTGTAGTTTATGGGCGATTTGCATAACGAGGAAAACGAGAGAATATAAACAAAAATTATCGTAAATGCCGGATCGAAAGAACGGAGAGCAGCCATCGTCATCAGGAATAGGAATAATGAAAAACGCTGATAAAAATAACACTCAATCAATGTTTATGGCCATTTGTCACAAGTTTATGAGTGAATGGTTGGTTGGTGGGTATACATGGTATAAAGATTAAAATGGGACTGTAACTTACAGGCTGTAAGTCAACATCATTATGCCATTATACGTGTTATTATTAACTAATTGGAGCCTTTCACCTATTCACAATACTTTATGTATACCTGGGTTGGGTTCGCGGGAAGGTTATCTGTGCAGTAATCTATAAGGCTGTACACATGAAAAAGTGTCTGCAATGTGAATGTAGCCTAGCTTCCTAGTATCATTGATACAAAAAGTGTAGGTGATGGAAATCGTGGATACTAAAACTGCGGGCTAGTCCATTTTAGAAATATCGGACCAAGAAATAGAGAAATTGGTTTTCGTAGATTTACATAGGCATAAGCAAATCGGCATATTGGGGCTTCACTTTTGGGCACTGGCTGTGGCTAATTTAGTGATATGACAGCGATAAAATTCTCAGGGGACCATCTAAGGCTATAAAGAACTACCTGAGACCACAGGAGACTAGCGCGCATGCTCATTGGCTATCATTGATCTTCATGTCGGATTTTGATCGGGGGCAGCGCGGAAAGACGTCTTCTGAACGAAGCTTTCGAAACTCGATTGTTCCATCCTCAGGCACCTGTAAGGATTATAAATTACATCAATGAGTGAAGCTCCTTATGATTCTCCAAGTATACAGGGCCGGACAAAACAAATATGGTAATCTAAGTCTATACAATTAATTCAGAATTGTAAGTTGAATTACAAAGGGATGGCTTTCGGAAGATAAGTCTGTACATAGGGCGTATGGCCATACAGTTGGATTTTAGAAACTGGAGCAAACAAATTCATCCTACTTCAAGCAATTCGAATGTAAACTAAGTATCAAAACTAAAATTTAAATAAGTAAACTGATCCTCAGGAAGGAATCAACACCAACAGGGGATGAGTATAAACATATTTGCTAGAAGTAAATAATGCTTGCACAGTAGGTTCTCATTTCGTTTCAAATAGTTTAGTGAAACCAGATGAGGAAAATCTAAACAGGAAAACAATACTACGTAGATAATAAAAGTGATAGTACAAGACTGGATACTTGTTCTCCATCACAAAGAAGACACCAGTGTGACGGTGATACCCAATAATCATTGTGAGTTTTTTGTTTTAAAATAAAACCACCTTTATTGAAGGCATTCCTTTATTACCACCAAATAATAAATATTTCGGCTGCTAAATGTGGTTTCATTTTGAAACAGTAAACCACAATGACCCAATGAACTGTCCAGCCGGGAAGGTATCCCAACAACTCAACTAATAACCAATAATATGATGGATGTAACGTATACATTGGTGGCCATCGCAGGGATGTAAATTGTCAGTTAGGGCATTGAAAAAGGTGTACAATAGCTCCATAGGAATAGGTTCTCTCAAGAAAATTGAAGAAATGGAGCTGGTAGAAGTTGAATCCTGGTATGAAGACTATTATACTGAGTGTGAGCTGGATCGTGCAAAAGGTATAAAGTTGGCTGGTTGGTTGTTGCGGATAGTTTCTTAGGTGGTTGGTAGAATTTTTTTCGAATGGTGTGGTTCAGATTTTTGGATTGTGGAGAGACAATGTTCATCTAATTTTTTCAATTTTTTTTTTTAAGATTGGGCAAGGTGAACGAAAAACACTGACTCATGGAACGAGCGGATATACTTTACTAGTGAAATCCTTCAGATCAAGGCGTTTCCAAGCGAGTTTATTTGACGGATTTGAGACAATATTGTCTTCAGGATTGGAAAACGCGTCGGGATTGAGTTTCTAATCCGCGAGGAGGGACGTGGAATCGAACCCCTGAATCAACGGAACGATTTTTTGTTCCTTACATCCCTTCATCATCAAATTAAATATGTAACTTTTTCTCCTAATAAAAGATACCTACCTGATTCATGTATAGCTTACCTATCATAATTTATCTGTAAATCCCTTATTTACAAGATTGTAGGAGTTTTCTTATTGGAGAATGGAGATTCAAGCCGAAATATAGTATAATACTGTTCACGTGACCGTCATGTTGAGCCATGCTGTGTTTATGAAAGGACATTGTCACTAAACGATTATGACATGTAGCATCCATTTTCCAAGAGTCATCGTATGAGCAGGGGTCGCACTCTCCCATATCATTAGCATCTCTCGGCAAACCAAGGATGAAGAATGAAACCAATAGTTTTAGTAGGAACTGCAAACTACTGGTGCGATCTGATTGGATAGCCAATGGGCGTCACGAGGGAAAGGCTAAGGGCAGGATACTACTAATGAATTGAAAGGAAAACGTGAGATCAGCAGTTCTCCTCTTGTTCAACAACGGTTGACTTCAACATGACTGTCTTATTGAGAAAAAACTTCTCTTTTCCTCAACTAATCTCAAATTTAGGGAATTTATTAAATTAGGAGCTCTTATTTTTAGAGACTTATTGCTTACGTTAAATTTACTTTTTAGATGCTACTATTTACAATATATATATACTCTGGTTTTTAGACCTCAATATGTTCCCTGAGAGGGAACTACCTATTGTGTAAGAACAGATCACCTCAGTAGCAGAGGCACAGCTACACTAGGGTGAAGAACTTTCCTTGAGGAGGAACGTTACTACCCCTGTATGGGAGTATTTCTTAAGGGAAAACCGCTACAAGCAAGGTGTGGGAGCAAGTACTCCTTCTGAAGGGAGGAAACTGCTACACCACGATACAGGAGCAAGTACTTCCTTAGGAGAAACAGCTACACTGTATGAAAACTAGCGTAATACCGCTACACCTCCATACAGGAGACAAGTACTCCCCTAAAGAAAACAGCTACACTGTATGTTGAAGGAGACAAGTACTTCCAGAGGAAAAAACAGCTAAACCTTGAAGAAGTAAGGAGACAAGTACTAGAGCAAGACATCCCAGCTACGCAACTCAAAAAAAAAAAAAGTTTCAAGAAATGAGAAGGCAGGTTTAGGTTTATAGGTAGAGTGTACAAGACAAGGAGTCAGGAAGGAGTGAAGTGATTTGTCTAGGGCAGCAGTGGGCTTATATATAGTGGCCCCTCCCAGGTCCCTGGGGAATTCCCTGGTCGTTGTCACGACTTAGGGAAAACCCCAGGTCAGCGCCCTTGACTCGTGGCTTGTCCATTCTGGATTTATTTGAAAACGAACATATTTAAAATGTTTGTTAATTTTTTGACAAAATTCTTAACACAACGTATTCGCATCCCGGATAACAGGAAGTGTACGAACCACTCATGAGCCCTTTTATATCTATCAATATGGATCAAATAGTGTGGTGACCGCATTGTGCTACAATGTTATAGCACTTGCATAACCAGGAGCCTGTATAGCTCTCAAGGTCCGATCTCAGGCAGCCCAATCGTGCGGAAAAATCCACCTGGGAACCGAAGAGGATCTCCACATCGCGATTTACGAAGTTAGTCTGAAGAGTGCTCCATCGATCAAGTTAGCATGCACTCGAGTATCCTGGGTTCTGCTGAGTCATTACGGAACACTTGCTAGGTTGAGACTCAGGCTGTTGACAGAACAAGTTTGAATTGGTTTGAACTGTGAAATTCGCACGTTGCACCTCAGGTGGTTCAGTGAGATCTCTTAGACTCGATGGTGGAAGCAGTGGGAGCGACCAGTCGCTGGGCAAATCACCTCGAAAAAGCGAAAGGACGGCGAAGGAGAATGACAAATGAAGTGGGCGGTGATAGGAGTAGTGGGGGGGTCATTTACCCATAGCCATGAAGGTAAAGAGCCAATGACATCAAACAAACAACTGAGTATTTCACGATTTCTCAACTGGCTTTTTTTTCCTCAACCCTAATTATATACCCTCATTTCCTGTGCTTAATGTCTCCTGGCTATATAGATGGCATCAACCGAGGGAATCGTCTTCTGTGTCCTTCCGCTCACAGGCATCTGGAACAAAGGCATCGATCTGAGACACTTTCCCTCCTTTCCATCAACAAAAACAAAACAGCAAAAACCCGCATTTTCATCCATGTTTATCGTAGGGGGAAGATCTTATCTACTTATCTTATCTAAGATCTTATCTTATCTACTTTGGGACAGTTTTTGAAATTTATTTTCTGAAATTAATTCATATCATAGTATTTCGGATTCAAAATACATGGGCTCAAACAAAATCTGATAAAGAATTGATTAATTTCATAGAAAATCGTTGGTGTAACAGTTAGCCAATATTTCGATTTTTCAACATGAAATTTTTATTTTGTTTGGGTTTGTTGTTGGATTAATATTTTGAAGATATTTGAAGGAAGTTAGTAAAAAACGTGGTAAAAAAGGTAGTAAAACCTTTTTTTCCGAAAACGAATCAAACGGATGATAGGGGGTGGGGTTATTGATAGGAGTACAGGTTGCCTCTGTTATCAAATATTAAAACAGAGACACCCTTTTTAGACAGTACGGTGAAATCTTTTTAATTTGATTGCCAATGTCATCGGACCCATTTCTATTTATTGGTAAATTTGGATCGTAAATTGGACGACTTATCAGATGCTATCAGTTGGTTCCACTAATAATATCTTAGGTGGGACACCATTCTTATAATACCAACTTTGATGAATCTGTATTCATGAGCTTCAGTAGTGCTCAGTTTCATTGAGGGTCAGACTTGGATCAAAATTCACTGCTTTTGACCTCAAAATCGAATTTGGCTCCCACGAAAACCCCTTTATCCAGATTCTCAGCTCCATGATTCGAATAATTTGGTGGAAATGGGCTGAAGGAAAAACGCGTTACGTTATCTGGTATGTATTTCCCTCTCACTCGGTTCCCACGGGTGATAGCGAGAGGGCAGTAGGTAGTACCATAAATATATGACATCACACGCTCCTTCACACAGTCCCGTTTCCAACCCTTCATTTCGCACCTCTTTGGAAAGCTCTCCGTTAGACCTAAAATTTGAAAGAATAGAAAAATGCATGTTTCTTCAGCATTGTATTCCATGGTTTTCATAATGTTTTACGCTTAAACTTATTTCGTGGGCCAATGGGGGGGGGGGGGGGGGGGGGGGGGGGGGGGGAGGTTTTTTTTTCCCCACCGTAAAAAATGCATTGCTCGTACATGGATGAACGTATTTGAAGAAGTCAATTTCAATTCTTCACCTTCAACCCTATTTGGACTAATCTACTAGTGTTGTGATAGTAGAAGATGGAGAAAGATGAGAGCAAAGGAATAGAAGGGTGACTCAAGTTATTCCTTCCCTCCCCGCTCGCCACAATGCCCTACCTTAACCCTTCAAACTCCCCAAGTTCCAGTTCCTGCACCAGGTTTTGCAAGCGAGTAAAAACCATCCTTGGAAATAAGGGTAGCAAATCAATCATGCCGCTCCGGAGGAAGGGCTAGAGGGCACTTTCAACAAATTATGCGATGTTTTCAAAGATGTCAGGAGCTCAGGTTGAAGAGTTAGTCAGTTTCGACACGCCTCAGGTAGAGATATACAGTAATCATCGTTTATTAATTAACACAACATCAATCAAATTCTTGCCTTAAGCAGGCAGGAGAGCCCGTCTCGTTCCCCACCGCCAACCCACAGCGTATTGTATTTTTCATCACTCAAAAACAAACAACCAACAAATTTGAAAAATGCTTCCCATCTACATTTTCCTCGTCGGGGTTTCTCTGGTGAAAAATCAACCATCGCTCGGAGAGATTTCGGGAAAACCCAGGCTCCATTCATTATTCAGGTGACGGCAGGCCAAGTTCACCACGGAACATGTACGTCTACATTATCCTGAATATTACTAATATGAGACAAGGATTCAACGAATTCAGATTCTATAATGGATGCATATATACCTAAAAATTAAATTACTGAAACTCACACAAATGTGTTTCGAAAACTCCTTCATATTTATGTAGATACCAGTAGATAATGCTACATATGATCCAAAATATATAAATAGGTATTTCATCTGGCTTTATAAATCTGCTTGGATGGAGGGCGGGGCTCTTGTATGTTGGATCCAACCATCGACTCCAATAACCATGAAACTGGTGAATGTTCCAATTTGAAATTAATTCAAATTTAATTTCGCGTAGTAGGTAAAGGTACTGATTCGACTCTATAAAAAAGAAAAAAAACTGTTTTAGGTAAGTATTGGGTGTGTACCTACTTCTCAAATATGCGAAGAGGGAAATTTTACAACTAGGAGTACGCCGAAAATTCTGGCCAACGAACTCAGTCTTTCTTTTGTTACTATTGACTTTTGATTTTGTTATTTGATTTTTTAGATAGATTCCAGGGTGATTTTTTTTAGATAGATATATCCTCTGGGTCTGTATGTGAATATATTCATAGGTATGGAAAAGTTTTGATTTTCAGGAATCGTTTTAGAATGGTCTGAAACGGATTTCAATGGAGAAAATATTAAAAAATTTGCATTACTAAAATTTTGAAGCTACTGCAATAGCTACATTTTGTTCGAAAATTTGCTAAAACGGGATTCTCGATCATCTTGGCCTGTGGTCTGTCTAGTTGATATTTTTCAATTAGGCTCACCGATAACTATTGATACACCATTTTTATAATGTCTCAAATTGGGGTAATACATATTTTTTGGCCATCACGTAATTCATAACTATGTGTGGGTACCTCATTTAATTTGACATTACTTTAGATGACCACGATTCCAGATTGTGCCTAAGAATTTGAATTTTGGAGGAAGGTGTGGTGACCATTAGATCTCACCCTTTTCCGATTTTATAGCTCTCCTGAGTAAGGCACGGGTTAACAAGTTAGTATGCCAATAGTAATAAACCACCAAATGGGCAACGTTCAAAACGTATCATGCGACCTAGCGAGCTCATTGTCATGTTTTTCGTAGGTTATATAAATAATGTCGAAAGAAGTACCTTATAGAAAGGTTTTTTGAGGATTTACTCGTTAGGTACACTCCTGGCAATCTACTGTACAATCTATTTTGTTATTAGGAGACAGAGTCACGGGAGAAAAGAAAATTTGTGTTAAGTTATAGTAATATTATTATTTTCTGCAGTAATATTCATGTATTATATAGTACCTACCTACTTATTATGTTGTGTCACGGTATCGATACTCCATGTAATGACCATTTTTTTCAAAATACATTATTTATTCATTCATTCATAATATTTTCCTGTGCTCACTTCTTGTTAATAATAACTGAGATTTTGTAATCTCTGTTCGAGCGTGAACTTAATGTCTCCATTCTGGAAAAAGGTAATGAAATTCAGTTAGCTCAGCGTTTCGTTGTCATGACAAGGTAAATGTAGGAAGAGAGACGTAATGAGAGGGTTCTGACGGGATCTTTCCAGCGATTCGATACTACAAATTCACATTAGGAAGAAGCGTTGGGGGGCCATTAGGAAGCGAGAACCTATACTTTCTGATTCGACGGGATCGTGATGGATAAACAATTAGAGGAACAGAGCGATTGGTAATCAATAGGAATGGACTCCGAGAGACCACCTACGACGGTGTTGCCGATCACAATTATGCTATGTAGGTGAACCCTGAGGAGTTGGCCAGTAATAACAGCTCGTGGGGGGAGGCCGGCCTGTCATTACTTCGGCCAATACCTGATGCCGAAAGACCTCACACCTTTCTGTCAACACGCCTTCAGCGGTGCGACCGGCGGCTGAAGGCGCTGCGACTAACGGACAGCTCACCGGACGACAAGCTTGTTCAAACTATCAGTTCATCGCACTAGAAGGTCGTTAGTGTTACTTTTGGATCGTGAATTTTCGATACCGATTTCCCTGGCCACTGAACGCCTGCTTGCATGGCACAACTATAAAATTATAGGAATATGTGGGTACTGAGGGCCGCTAGGTGGTAGCTTGGAGATGGACGGACGTCGGACGACCTCTCGCAGCATCATTACTGAAGTTCCTGTCAACATTTCACACACCTTCATCGGTGAGATCGGCGCGAGTCTAAGTGGGCTACAACTGACAGACGACACGTTATCGTATTTTTTTTAGGTACCTATGTACTATAATAGAAGGTCCGAGTGTGACCGCGTGCTTGTGACCATTTTGGTATCGGTTTCCCTGCATAATTGGCCCAACTATCGCATTTCTTCTCGCCACCAATTTCGACTTCTTTTTTTATTCATTCTGCAGTCTGAAGCGTCAACTCCTGCAATACCTTTCTCAATTCATGTGAAGTGGGTTGAAGTGTTATTTTAGTTCATTTATACGACTCAATTAATCTTTCCTTTTCTTTGTAAAATTGGCTTCGGCCGTATTGTTAAATAAACAAATAAACTAGTTGTGTAGACGTTTTACTAGGTGCTACAATTAGTGATTGGTTGCGGAATACCTGACCCTGAGGGAGCTCATGCGGGGGGGGGGGGGGGGGGGGGGGCGTATGTGAACCTCCATAACTCTACGACCCAATGATCCAAAATTATTGAAATTTTGAAGGCAGTTCGAGGTAAGCCCTTGTTGGTCCCATGAATTTCTTAGCATTCGGATTAGTAAAAGAGACTGCGCATACTCAAACGTAAAACATATAGTTCAGTAATGCATGTATTTCAGGGGACGTAACATTCATTGATCACGTAAGTGACCTTGGGGAAAAGACTACGAAGTCGTACAACCTTTCTTCAACCATTAATCGGATCGAATTCCGCACTGTCTCTGTGCAACTAAAGACTTACATACCTAGTTACGATCAGACCCATATGGCAGTATGAATGTTCCATGTTTCGTTGCTTTGATCCTTGATATAAACTGTAATAATCCGGGGGTTTTTGGGGTTGGGGGTGTCCCCCAAATTTCATTCGACAATAAATGTACCATCATGAACACAAACCACTGGTTGGCAACCATCTAAGGGAAGGCGCCCTGACAGAAAATGCCCTGGCACTCCAGGTTGGGGGTTGGGCGTGGGGCTAGTATCCCCACCCTGTAGAAAACTACCTTACTATGAAACCGAAACAAAAGAAAGCCGGGCTGTCTCAAAGGTTACGACACAATGCGCGTCATATGGAATTCAACCTCGGAACATGGAATGTTTTGTCTCTATATAGGACAGGAGGAATGCAACAGCTCCTGAATCAGCTAGATTTATATAAAGTTGATATTGCCGCCCTGCAAGAAATACGATGGACTGGCCAAGGGATGTTCAATAAGGGACGCCACCGCATTTACTACAGCTGTGATGATACCTCTCACACATTCGGAACTGGTTTTGTTGTCAATAAGAAGTTCTCCCAGTTGGTAATTGGCTTCAAACCCATTAACCCTCGTATTTGCTACCTCCGTGTTAAGGGAAAATTTATGAATTACAGCCTCATAAGCATACATGCACCAACAGATGAGTCAGATGATGATGCCAAAGACTCGTTTTATGAAGAACTGGAAGGTGCTTCGACCAATGCCCATGCTTCGACGTAAAGATTGTGATAGGTGATTGTAATGCTAAAATCGGAAAGGAATCTGCTTTCATCCCCACAATAGGAAACCACAGCATTCACGACGAATCAAATGATAATGGCCAAAGACTCATCAACTTCGCTGCCTCAAAGGACATGGTGGTTGGAAGCACTCTTTCTCCCCACAAGAGAATCCACCTCGCCACGTGGCACTCGAATGATGGAGTCACATGTAATCAAATCGATCACGTCTTAATGAGCGCCAGGCATATTTCTGGACTCATGAATGTGCAGTTCGCTGAGAAAA
>JAEMON010000001.1:75573710-75587690 GCA_030264115.1 Lygus lineolaris | reverse complement strand
GCAGCGTTTTTTAGTTACCATGGAACAAAATTAATGAAATTTTGTATATCCGCAAATATTGTATATTTGGGGTCTAGTTGTGCCCCGAAGCTTGATCTAAGCTTGAGCTTGAGCTAAGGGGTTGGAAGTAGGAGATGACATTTTCAAAAGCCCTAGCTCGAAAACATCAAATAGGAAGGTACATTTTTTTCCATCGATTTCAAATAGAACACAATTTTTAGCGTCGAATGAGACCTCGCGTATTTTAGAATCAATCGTTCGCTCTCTGTAAGGACTTAGGGGTTAAACGGAAAAAAGAGTAGAAACACGAGTGTGAATTGAAAATCTTAATTGAAAACAACAAAAAAATTCAACTTTTTTGGATTTCACCGAATCAAGTATCTTGTTCACTTCAAGAAGCTTCCTTAAATATATACTGAATTCCGTTATGAATGAATGCCACACAACTCTCGGTTAATAATAATTATTACAAGTAGACTCCTACTCATTGACTCCAAGAAATGAAATGAAGAAATGATTGTGAACCTCGTGATAGGTATATATATTTATGGTAGGTAGGTATTTACTATATGTATATCAATAGGATCTTTGTAGATGGACGATCTATAACTACAGAAAATAAGAAAACGTTGTCCAATAATTTTAATTATTTTTATGTTTCAAAATCATTGAGATTTTACGAATACGCATTCGCAGAGGATACCTACCACTTTTCCGCGAGGTATGACATTCATACGGTATACCATCTAGGGCATAACCTTCATAATCTTAGTAAACTTCATCGGAATCGGATGAAAATTGTGGAAGTTATGCGTCTGGCAAGGATTCGTGGAAAAACTGACCGACAGACAGGCAGTTACGGAAACAAAATTAATCAGGAATTGAAATACGATTGGAAGACGCATGGGGAAAAACCAGGTAACTAATCCAACTAAAACAATATGACTTCCTAGCTTGTATCCAGCTGAACGCTGACTTGCCTGGTTTTCTCCCGCTTACAGTGAAATCCAGAGAGGAAAATCTCTTTACTATACTCTTGCCGCGATTTAAGCAGTCTGGCTTACTACCTGAAACCCTTGAAAGCGGCAACGCTGTTCCCCTCAGTTTGGGTTTTACGACCCATTGTGAGAAACTCACGTTGCTAAACAATCGATGGGGTCATCTGGGAAAATGTAAAATTAATTTTCTGGATCAACCCAAAAATATTTTTCTTTTTGCAGTCATGTTGTATGCAAAATTGTGAAGCGAATGTGTATAAATAGTAGGTACGTAACTCCTGTAAGATGATCCGTAATGATAGAGGTATTGGCTTCATAATGGAAAAATTTTGTTCCGTGAGCTGATACAAAATGTTGTACAAAATGTGAGATTTCTACTTGGTGTTTTTCAAATCATTCTTCATCCTCATTCCAAATATCAACGTGTAAGTCCAATGCAACTGAAATCCATTAACTTCAGAGGAAATAAGACGGAGGGGTTTTCAGGTAGTACATTATCGCTTGCCTATAGGGGCCTGTTCCAAAACTAACAAGTTGCCACCTAATGGCAGGGTGAGGAAGGGGTACACCACTGCTTCAGGTACACCACTGCTTAAATCGTGGCAGGAATGTAGTTTGGATTTGTCTGCTAACCCTTCAAATTTTGAAGGGGAAATATTTTTCACTTCAAACAAGTGAAAACAATGCTTCGTTGTTACATATACTCGGTACGAAAATATATTGATGATCCGCTGCCTGTTACCTACTCGCCTCCTGCATTCATCGAGAAACAACGGTCAATTGACTGTTAATAAGACCTCAACGGAAGCACTGCGATGAATGAACAGCGATGTTAGTAACGTGGAGCTAGGTGGAAGGAAGGTTGGGTGGAGGGGGTGACGTCAAATAGATTGATCGAGAGTGATAGGGCGGTTGGGCCAATAAGAGGCCTAATAGAGTCAGAGTCGAGTGTTAAGTGATTTGCCATTGATGTATTGTCAACCAATCGAGGTGGTTAGAGGTGAGGTGCTCCCTCTCACCGCAGGGGGTGCGACGCTTAGTTAGCGATCGTCACCTATTGAAACGTCTTCATCCAATTATTCCCGTCTTGCCTTGTAAATCGTCGGGTTACACCGCATGAGCTCTACGAGCGGGATCAGTTCAATTCTAGCAACTCGGATCTTTGTGTCATTCGCGGTTACCTGTTAGACCATGATAACTCCAATATCTGGTTTTCAGCAAAGATAGGTACGGCATTTATCATTTTTATTTTTTATTATTTATCTATTAAAACATCCCAAAACGTTTTTCGTATGAAAGAAAAGTTGAAGATCTGAGACTTCTGCGTCGAATGATGCCAACGCCAGCTCACCAACACAGTAGCCATAAGTTTTCCATTTCTTGACTTTTTCAGTCGTGAACACTGGAAAGGTAGAGAAAACGGAACACTGATAAACCACCAAAAGTCATGGCTACTGTTTTGGCGAGCAGGCGTTGGTCTCATTCGACGCAGAAGTTTCTGGTCTTCAAATTTCTTCAATACTGAAGCGATTTAGGGCTATTCCTATGGTCAATGACGTGAATTTTCGAGGCTTTTTTCAAGATATCGCAGCTAATTAGTTTTCTAGGTATAAGGAATATATGGTATATTCGGAATCAGCCTAAAATTTCCTATAAGACTGGAGGAGGAAACCATATTTTCGTCCAGAACCAACCATCTAGGTCCAAGGTGTGTTCTCTTATTCTTACGTCATAGTAGACCAGGCATTGGAGGCAGTAGGTATGCCCGTACTTAATGAACAGGCGCTCATCAACATTATTCAACAATAAAAATAAATATCAATAAGCTAACAAATCCAAAAATTACAAAATCCCAAACAATTCCTTTTTAACCTTTTTCACAATGTCGTGCGTGTGGAAACAATATGAAATTCCCTAGTATAATATTTCGACCTAGGGGGTTCTAGGAAGGTTTTGGTTGAACAGAATCTCTTGCACCCTATTTAAAAAGGAAGTTCCGATGTTCTATGATCCTCGCAGAGATAATTCGAAGAGAGTTCTGGCCGTTGGTTGGCATCACATATGTTGTGAGAGAGGAAAAAACATGTGGCTTCTGAATCATTTGTAGGCGATCAATTAACCGTGGGATCCGCTGAAAAGAACAACTCTGATCACTTTAACAGACGAGTTCGGGCCTCATCAATTTAATTGCTGACTCCCTCATGATTAACCAACAACATCGACACTTATTCTCGGCGATGACGATTCCCATAATAATCAATCGCCTCCCCGAATTAAAAACTCCAGTCCCTCCGAAGATCAAATTCCTCGTTAATGACACTTCCTTCAATTGGTCGTAATGACGGAACCGTCACGATTTTGATGGCTGATCATTAGAACTGGTGTCCGGATCGCTTCGTCACATTACATTCGGTTTATTCAACGTGCATTCCCTTCTGCCGCATTTCTGAGCAGCTCTCGCTGTGCCAAGCAATAACTAGAAACTTGGTAGCTCCTTCGGGGTAACTGGTAGACCATCAGAAGGTTGTGGATTCAAGCTACATCTGGGCTCAAAGCCTTCAGAGGGATCCATACTTCTGATAGGTGATAGGTGACACAGCTTTTAATAGGATAGAATATCATAAATTTATTAGTGAATATAGTTTTTAAAAAACCTTACACGTGTCAACATATAATAAATAGGTACCTAAGTCGAATAAGCTTTGAAAACATGAAATTCAACAAAAGAGAGGTTCATCAATAGTTCATTATTTCTTTCTCACTCAATCGATCGAGTTCGACTACATACCGATAGAAGGACGGATTTGTTTCATGGCCGGCTTGCGAGATGTCTTGAAATAGATGACTTGGAAGTGCTCGTCGACGAGCAAATTAATTTGCACACAGTGAGATATCTTGCTGGTCGATTGATGAGTTCTTTGGGGTTCCCCAAGCGTTACACTCGTTAACGGTGATGGCCATCACATTGCTGTATAAAGCTATGTGGATATTATATGCCTCTGAAATTTGGAACCCCTAGGCGTGCATTCGAACTTTCGAACCGAACTTGAACTACTTATTCCAAAATATTCGAACTCACTCGAACCCAAACTTTTCTTCTCGAACCCGAACTTTCGCGAACTTTATTATAATAATAATAATTATATAATAATAATTATAATTATATAAGATGTTTGTGTAAGGTTTCGACGTTATTTCAAGAAATGCTTCGAACAAGTCCGAACCAACCATCAGCGTGAAATATAATTGAACCCATCCAAGTGTTTCGTTCTTTGAAGAAGATTGCTTGAGGTCACTACGGGACCTTCCTAGAACATACTTCTAATACCCACAGCCATAGACCTAGTATCCCTAGTGGGAGATACTAGGTCCATGCCCACGGCAAACACCCGATTCCGGGGACAATGCCCTTTTGATTTAGGCTGTAGTAGGCAGGTACATGTACATACCTAGAATTCAAAAAAATGGGGTGGGGGGAGAAAGTAGGTAGTTTCGTAGAATTACTACCGAAGGTGTGAAGCTACGTACTCGTGCAAAAAATTGAAATCATGTTCGTATTCCAAAATGAAATATTTCCACCTGCTTTCAGAGCTTTTTGTATGTCTGCCGTTCTGTATGTCTGTTGGTCTGTCAGTGGTCATCCTTGTCCTAGGCAAAACTATTTTGACTATATTTCGAGGGATTGCCCGGGTGATGCCCTGAACGGTCTCCTATTAATTTTACTACAGTTGGTCCAATGGTAGCTTGTGCGCATGCGCAAACGTGAATTTCTTTGCCTCTAATAATGGTCATCGCATTTTGTTAATTCTTCCATTATTACCCAGCAAATTAATTACCTCCCTATGTATATGCGCTTCATTGATTTGTTGGTATCATAATACAATGGACTCGTCTCATAAATATGTACTAAAATGAAAAAATACTCTATTCCACCTAACTTTATTGTGTTGAACACTCAAAAGTTAGATGGGCTGAACACAGCAGACAAGGATTCAGAAATATACCATTCGCATCAAATTCTAAACACACTAAAAATCACAATTCAACATCAGCTGATAAGAAATTATCATATTATTCCGTCAACCGTATCTCATTTCAATGGGAGATAACGAGGGTGTATAGTCTTCAAGGGGCCCCATGTGCATTGGGATGATTGTACAATTTGCAAAGACGATGTGTATCTACCTTCGCAATCGTATATTAAAAAAATCGCAGATTGTCGATAGGCTCTTCTGAAGAGGTGACCAACTCGATGTTTTGCGTTTAGTATCGATTCACCCCTGAAGGGCGAAGAATGGTTCTTCTTTTCAGAAAAATGTTGAAAAAACAACGTGTTCGATTTCCCCGACCTGAAATATTATTGAGATTATCTATCTTGTTCGACTGAGGCTGACCCCACAGTAAGTTTGGCACTTTATCGGTTGACTTGGTGAAACTTCTCCTTCGATTAACAAAATCGCGAGCACAGACTGCGATTCGTTGGGACTCGCATCACAAATCAATGGCAGTTTAACACTCGGACAGGTTTGGGGGAAAGATACCGACGGCGTGACCTGGCTTTGATTTAAATGAACCCTCGGTTGCTATCGATATAAAGAATGTGAAAGGTTCCATGTAAATGGAATGGTCGTGAGGTAGGCCATAAATCGATGATGGGAATCAGTTGAAGGTGACAGCAGATTTGTAGCTGCTATCAGGAGAGATTACTCAAACCAGCCACAACTCCCTCCCTAAATAATTACCACTGAGGGCAAGTCGTATGAAATATCCTTGTCATCCCTGGCCCAAGAAATAATTTTATTATACATAAAAAAATGACTGAGTGTGTCGTTGTGTAGTTGAGATAGATTGGACCACACAGCCAATGTGGATTTATTCTTCGGTAAGATATACTGAGAGGATCCTTCGGAGATTTATCCCTCATTCAGTGGATATAAGCACACAAGCAGACTCAGGTTGATAAATAAGTCTACATTAGTCCTGCATTATCGGCTTCGTCCACCCGTTATTTATATATTCAGTCGATTCCTCCCGAGGAGTGCTCGGGATTAGGGGCCCATTTCCCCTCTTGCCGCGTGAATCAATCCTCTTTTGCGCCTTCGGATCTTCTCCCAAAACAAACCTTGAAACGTGGGAAACCGTGACTTATGGCTCTGTCCCCTCTAATGTCCTTTAATCCGCTGTACGATCTCGCTCGACGCATCTTTTGGTTTTAAGACTCACGAGGTGACGGTTCCAGGAGGAATTCTGGCGTTCCTTTGAAAATTTGGTACCGGAGGGAACCGCTCTGGAAGGATTGGAGAGGGCGTTCAATTTCAGGATTAAAATCAATGAATGTTTTGGGAAATTATAGTTTGAGACTCATTTCTCATTTGACTCCTAATGTATCGCTATTGATGGAGTCTCTCAATAATTGCACTGGGGAACAGCTGCTGGAAATATCAGTTATTGCTGAGACTGTTCTTTGCCCAAACGATCGTGGTGTAGTGGTTTTGGTAGAGCATGTAGCTAACTGGAATATCAATATTTGTTCTAGCTGATTCACTGTGGCCCGAGTTGGGATTGCTCAATGATGGACACAGGCGATTCAGAAGATTCATGTACTCTTATTACTCAGAATGGAGGGTATCCCCCGAGAGAGTGGAAGCATAACCCTACAGGGCATAAAACGTAGAGGTACCTGCTGTGCGAGTGGATGAGTGTAACAAAGGAGTAACTAGTACGTTTATCAACCACGATCGTAATAATGAAGATTTTGTCGATCGGCCCACTGGTTGATGATTATGTCAAATGTCGGCAATATACTCACTGCCACTGTCGCCACTACTGCCGAGATCTTGGAAAAAATAATTCCTCCATTATTGATGAAGGTATGAGGTAATGTTGTAAATAATGACGTATTGCCACCCCCACCGTAGAACTACTAGGTATGAAGTTGAAGTACATTGAGTAGATATGGCGAAGAGCTCCAACTCTGTAGTCTCAAAAAAAACTCCAGCTGAAACGATGCTCAAACTAAAATTTTCAATAGGTGCTCAAGTATTGCTAAGTAAGTTTGGAGCTCTTCTCCATAACTACCTAATAAATTTTCTTTGACGTTTTAGTAGTTAGTTCTGCTTTGGATGGTGACAATGCGCCATCCTTCACAACGTGAACGCATCCCTTTTAAGCCGTGATGAAGGAATTATACTTTCCGAAAGCTTGGCGAGTGGTTGCTGTTTCTGACTCTATTCCCGATGTTCTACAATGTATCTTTAGCGACCACCACAACATCAAACCGGCTGAACCGTCTAGTTAGAGATTTTCTCTCAGTCTTGATTGATTGCTCGTAAGGTCTGGAGGGCCTGGCTTAGCGGTCCTGGACGACTGGCTTGCGTATCTTCCGAATGCTGCTTGGGAACAACGAGCCTTTAGTTGCTGTCGGTAATGGAGATGGTGGGTGAAGGAACTAAGCTGCAGTATTATTTGACCTTTCCTGATGAGAATTATACCGACTACTGCTCTGAAATCATTATCCTTTGGTTGGTCACTCTAGCTCAGGCTCTGGCTGTTAGTTACTAGTACTATGTTACCGTAAGTCCTGCTCACACCGCCATTTTCAACCAAGAAGCTCTGTAATCATCATGAACAAGCACGTTGATAAGATTATACCTAATCGTCTTGTTTCTCAGGAGAATATTATAGTTACATGCAAGTACCTTAATGAAACAGTAGTACGTACCGTTTCAAGTACGTATCGTTAAGTTGCAAGATCTAGCGCTTGTTATTTAATATAATCGAGCAGTATTACCACTGCCGCCAGATTCTTCAAGTACAAAGGGCTCTTGTATTATTCCCGTTCTCGCTATAATACCTGCATACTAATAACGCTTCTATTACAAAGCAAGAATAGTTCGAAAATCATAGGACCACAACAGTGTCGCTGAGGGAGATTAATTCATCATTCCTCCCATTTATTGACCAAATCCACCCGTACTGAGACCTTCGAGGAAACCTTTGTACACGCTGGAGTTCTCAACTTGATTCCGATTCTTGTATCAGACCCGAGTCGTAACCGCTAATCCGATCATCAAAGGGAAATCATCCTTTTGTGGGGGAGTGCGGAATCGGGAAGTTCGCATACCTCCCGCCAACCCTACCTATCGCCCCTGCTCTCTATCCCATCATCGGAAGGAGCAGAAAAAATATGATTTAATCAAAGTTGTTTGCTGAAGGGGTTTCAAAACATTCCACTCGAAGCTTCTTTGAAGCTCTTTGTAGTTATCGGTATTCAAAAACTTCAGAAGCAAAATTTATCATTTTCCGATGGGCGGGACGCAAGAATTAATCTGCCTTGACGATCGCTGTCAGATGAACTTTTTTGCGGTTCCCCGAGTTTTAATATTTTTTAGTATCTTCTTCGCTGACAGCTCTGATCTTATTGTCGGGAAGGGTCTCATTTTTATTTATTTATCCCAATCCTCGCTGGGCTGGAAACGGAATCATGTCGAAATTCCACGTAATTGACAACCGGCCATGTTAGTTATTTCGTCTCTCCTTTTTTAATTTTTTGAAAGAAAAATATATACTCAATTAATATCATTAAATAATTATTATTTTAAAATATAGAATATCGAGTCCATTGAAACTACGTCATTGCGGCTCCTGCCATAGCGGTTGAGGGAAAATTGGACAATGGACGGTGGACTGACTGACGAGTCCAAGAATATGATCACTCAAAAGATATAACATGTATAGGTATGTGTAAAAATAAGAGTGGAGGATAGAATGTACGCCTTCATTTAATCCCTCTTGTGTATGTAGGTATCTTAACTTTCTTAGGAATCGTTTGAAAACCGGGATTTCAAAACAACAAACAAAAAAACGAAAAAAACAAAAAAACACAGAGAAAACTGAATAATTCGGTGTTGACGTACGGTATATGCTCAGTGATTGGCCAAGACAAACTGGTTCTAGGTACATGAATATTTGGGTTAAATCACTAGACCTCAATCAATTACCGCGGATTTACAGCACCCGGTACGTCGTCAAGCGTTAGGTATTGAAAATCGTCACACATAATGAAAGCATATATTTATTATATAATTTCCTTTTAGTAGATGTACATGAATGTATATATGAATTGATTTCTATTATTTTGATTGGAAAGATATGTAGAACACAAAGAAAGAACTTACAACTCGTCTAAACGTTTCGCACCTATCGTCATCGGCACCATAATAATAATGTATAATACCTAAAGATTATTTCTCAGAAGCTCAATCAATTTTCAAGCTCATTTATCAATTTTCAAATTTCGGCTCACATGTTGAGGGAGGTATCACAAATCAAACAGGAGTAAGCATACATTCATTGTCACCATTTTACAAAAATCTGGCTTTCAATTAACCCCATACCACTAAATTTGTGTTTAGAGCATATTTTTGCATCTTCCTGTTGGAAGAGTTAACTAATATAGATCACCAGTTTTTCTTATTCACATTCCAATTTCTTTTTAAATAAGTAGAAATTTTGTGAAAATGAGAAAATGTGTACTTATTGTCACGCATCATTTAGGCGAATACTCGATTTATTACAATTCGTTTATTTGTAATTAGTCAGTGACTAACCCTGACAATAAAAATGCCATTATTGTCATCCTAAAATTGGTACTGTTGTGTCGCATGCGGGGGTTACAATAACTTTGAAAAAAGCACATTACAGTTAGTGCTATGTGGTGACAATAGTTGTATTTTCGGGAGCAATAAGGTCATAGTTATGAACTCCTAATAACAATTAAACTTGGAAAAAGTAAAATCAGAGCTATTCACTACAGTCAAATACCATTTTATCCGAGGGATGTCGGCTTCTAGACGTCATCCATGCAATCGCGATCTTACACCTAGAAAAAGTTTCTCCTATTAAAACTAGGATTTTGGTATTTTAAGCTGTAGGGTGACAATAGCTGCAGGTCTTCCCCTTTCAATAATTAGATAGTTTCCTTCTGCACAGTATTCGCTCATTTAGTTAGGTATGCGAAATTGACGCTCAATTCACATTCGCCATTGGATCCTTGAAAATAGAACGAGTTTCATACGCGATGAATAGTTCAGAGCACGTGTCGTGCAAATCAGAAGGTAGACGAACCGTCATAAGTAGGTATAGTACGAGTAGCTTTCGGGAAGGACTGAGTACATTGAAAAAAGCCGAAAACCACAGGCAAAAATGGTGTATTGAAGGAAATGAAGGGGGCGAGAGAGGTGGCAAGCAGGACACGTGTCAGGACTTGGTTTAATATTGAAATGGGGTAGTTTGTGCCCATTAACGGCCCTGTCGGCGTGGGCAGTCGGCGACACCTCCTAGCCCCACATCCTCTCCTCTCGGTGATATCATCCCAGTCACTTAGGCAATTTAATGCGTTTGCTCGTTCGGGCCCAATTCAGGGGTATCCAGCTTCAAATAGAGAAACCATCGACTTCCAAAACAACATCCTCCTCAGGCCGGGAGTCACCGCTCGTCCATCATCACGATCTTCATCAACGGTCATCCTTCAAATGCTCTTCTTTTCGGCTTGTTATCATTATTTCCCATCTTGGGATGAACACCCTCCATACATGAATGTTGCGAGTTGCTGATACTTATCTCTGCCCGAACTCGAGTTTCCTATGAAGACATGCGAGAATATGCAACTCAGCAGCCTTCAGCCGAGAGAACGCCATCACAGATTCAGTGGCTAATCTGATACAATATGGGTCTGGGCTGACACGTACCAAATTTTGAGTCGAATGAGAGGCTATATTGGCTCCCATTATGTCGAAAATCAAAATTCGCACACATTTTTTAACCAGTCTGTCAGTCTTCAAATTTGTTGTTTCTTCATTGGATTAGGAGAAGCCTCAAAATGTTTTGCCGATTCTGATGAAATTATAGGTATTATTTCGAGATCAACCATATACAATGAGTGCCAAACTATCACGTTTCATTCGTCAGTTTACCGAAATATTTGTGCCAGTGGTGATGGGTTTCTATTCCAAAGAAAGACCATATGAATTATATTGTGATAAGGTAGATCAGTGATCTGTGAATCTATCTGTCAGTAATTATGTACCTACGAGTACAATAGAGCAACGGAGCTGGTTTATATTATTTGTTGTTTGTTATTTTTGTCGTTCAATATTGAAGCTGTATTTATTCAATTCGCTATCGGATTTTCTGCTGAACAACATTGTCTGAACAAAATTGTCAATTGTTGTCAGGTGTGATTGGGAAGCTACCACTCACGTGTTGACTTTGGATGTACGAGCGCTTTGGGACAGCTGTTTACTCTTCATCAAGCCCAACAAGGCTTCATGGAGGCACCATAACAATGGAGAAAAAAAATCGATTGTTGTGTTGTAAGGTTTGTTCGAATATATTTGATTAGCTAAGCTGCGCAGAACCCTTTGCGCACTCTCTTTTAATATTCGAACATCATTCTGTCTGTTCCGACTGGTTTGTGTGCAAACTTACTCCACTGCTAAGAACAGAAACCATGTTAGAACTGGCAGAGCAAGTTGAACTCAACTTGAACTCAACTTTATTCCCAAACTGGATGTGTTTTGAATTGCAGATTTTAGTTGGAACAAACCTGTTGTCAGATATTTTATGACGGGTTCCAATCGTCAGTTACTACATAATAAACGAGAAACTTCCAGGTATTCTCGAAAATGAATAGGTGCGTACTTCAGGTAATTCAAAACATGGGTTATCAGCGTGGAAATGCTATAAAAATATCTAACCTTGATATGATCATGACTCTGTGATTTTCCGTTTCCGTTCATTCTCAACAATCGACTGAATTCCACATCGAACTCAGTTCCGAATAAGAGAGAAAAAACCAGGAAAAAAGCCGACAACACTCTGCAGCAATAACAATTAGCTTTCCTAATGAATATATTAGCATTTCACGATATTACTCACCATGGATATCTCGAGGGAAGAACATTTTGCATAATCTTTTAACATGTAAATGACATATAGAAGTAAAAACTGACTTTAATGCACGATGTAGAACAAGTCTGCATTTCATTCCGCCCTAGTCCCATCTGCTTTATAAAATAATGGTCCTTTTCCATACAAAGGGCGGAGTTTATTCGACTCTTACGTCGCGAAATAATTGAGGTGACGGTGGAGCACAGTTGGAGAATCCTCTTGGAAACTCTTACCTACATTCAACTGATTTATTTCTGTTACGTACTGCGCCGATTTAGATTTGTACTCGTATTTCCGTTTTCGTGGTGGTGTTTTGGTTATCCGTTACTAAGTTTTGAGCCAGTCTGTTGTATGACTGCCCATGCCCATGACTACATACTTAGAGAAACTGTGAAACATTACACTTTGGTAATTCAAAACAGGGAACAGTAGGAAGCCTATAGGAAGCCATTTCCTGCAACTTGTTTAAAACGTGTAACATGTTTTTACAGAGGTAAACCGCGTTGTAGACCATGAGCGTAAACTTTCAGCGTGCATCATACCCAACCCCCTCCCTCCCCACCCCCACCACCACCACCATCTACCCGCATATGTTATACACCGTCACCCCTCCAATCTACTACCTCTTTCCGAAGGCCAGACCGTCCCCCACCCTTCCACTTCTCGCTTCCACCTTTCACATTACTTGGAGTTCCTTCTCAGAGTGCACAGTAGAAATCATTCATAGTTTTTCTTTTTCTACATATCTACGTACCCTCTGTTATTATGTACCTATTCGAAAAACATGTTCCATGTTTCCTAGCTTTTTTACATACCTAGCTTCCTACTTTTGGTAGTGAGGAAGGAAAAATGAAGACTAGCTATAGATATTCACCTAATCAATCTTCAATTCAGTGAAATCAAATTATTCTTGTAGGTACAATTTCATTCATAAACACCTTCAATCTCAATCTAAATTTGAATAAAAAAAAAGCCCCCATTCTGATTAGTGACTACCTTTTTTCAAATGTGTTTCATGAAAAAATGTTGGTCTCGTATTTTATATATAAGTCCCGGTAAATGCGTGGTTCACGCTAACTGTAGGTTTTTACCAAAATCCTCTTATTTTGAATTTAATCGTTATTTTCTCCCCCAAGTTACATGCTAATTTTTTTATTTTTACAACACCGTTGAAAAGCTGACAATTCAAGGAAGTTGATCCCGAAGTGCGCCAAGTGAAAATGGCGGTTTTGTGAACCAAGCAAACCGAAATGACGCAATGAGAATGATGACGTTTTGGGTAGACTGTGATATTTGTGAAAAATTTTGATAAGGTGCGGAGGTTTGAGGATTTCTGCCGCCAGGGGCGCTCATGCTAAAATTGTGATCTACTCACCTAATTTAAATTGGTACATATCCACAAATGTTTGTCTTCTCGGTTCCAAAGGTTATTTAATAGCAGTGTTTTCTGGGAAAAACGATTTGGGTTCTACCTTCGTCACTATAATGATAATCTTCCAAATTTGATTGCTCGTGTACATTTCCCAATTCGGCGTCCTCCAACATTGTCTGTAGATATTCACTGTAATACCGGTTCGACTCACGAAATATTTCCACCGAACCCCAAATAGTGTCATTATCTCGAATAGTTGACGGGCCCCGCGATAATTATTGCCGACGGCCACCGCCACATCCATCTCAGTCGCCGATTATCTGATCAATATTCTCCTCTTTACCAGAATTGCTCCCTCTAACGTATATGCGGCTGTCGGTCGCATTTCTATCCTTTATTTTTCATATTACCCCCTGGTAGCGGGGGTTCGTCGACTAGTGAACGTCCATGGTGGTTGGCCAGATAAGATCTGAAGAATGGAGAGCACATCCCGAGTTCCAGAAATGCCTCACTTCACTCCTCCCCTCAGATATTCTTGTTTCGTCAAACTCTGATTTATAACCACCTGCGTTCGGTTTCCCCAAACAGTGAAGTCTTGGAGGAGGGATCATACTGCCCCTTTTAGCGAATTTTCGAAGAAAATGAAGCTATTGCTTTGGC
>JAEMON010000001.1:75554191-75565302 GCA_030264115.1 Lygus lineolaris | reverse complement strand
TTTGAAGCCATTGCAATAGCTCCATTTTTTCGAAAATTCGCTGAACGAAATTTCAATATTTTGCAGGCAAATACCTACTACGAAGCAAGGTAGGCCAGATTTGAACAAGGGGGAGTTTCAGGCGTAGGAATCAACAATATTATTCTGACTAGGTTATAACGTCGTCAAGAAATTGATACGCTGACGACCACAAAACTAATTCCCTATAAAATGCGCTGTTTCCCTTGCTGGCTTATAATAACGTTACATCATCAATAATTACAGGATACAATTCAATCACCGACTAAGCGCTGGAGTGTTCTCAATACGGTCGCACAACCAACGATTTTTTTTCTCAGAACAGGTTCGTTTTTCATGAGTATGACATTTTTTTCGATCATGGTAATCGGTAAACGAGAAAATCAAGACGGCGCAATTGTGCTCTGCTACATCCGTTTGAGAACAATGGGGTGTGAACTGGATCTCAGGTTGTGCCCTGAGGTCGTCTTGAATACCGCTGGTGTGACGTGGACTTGGTGTCCTGGCTAATTGGGCCTGTTGAGCTGTTACTATACTATGCAGTAGGTACCTATACCAGGTTATTCGCTTATGCCCAAGCGTTCGCTCTTTCGATGGATGTTTTCTTGGAGTCACAGTTCGACATTTCAAATCATGAAAAATAAAGAATGCTATGAAGCTTTGGACTTACAGGGAAATGTTCTTCCGAAAACGTCTAAATTGAAGGGTCGTCAGCTTCCTCGTGTTCAATAACATTATTATAGATCGTGAATAACATACTTAATATGCGCATGTAAACTAACTACTTTTTACAATCACGATGAAATTGTAAGGAGATCATGATGAGATCATCCTTATAACATTCAGTTACTGACTAATTACAAATAAACGAATTGCATCGTAAAGCTATCAATTCCTCAAGAAATTTTACCAGAGCCTGACCATTATTCTTTTGGTGAATTGGGCATAGTGAAAAATTTAGGTTTGCAGGATTTTACGTTTGCTATTGATCCGACCGACGATATTTATATGGAATAGCCCGTTCAAACCCTGAAAATTGTATCAAAATCGGATCAACATTTTGGAAGGCTTGTGGAAAATATTCGTGGACACACAGAAAGACAAAGTTATTTAATGAAGGTCTTAAACGAAAATATTGATTTTGGAGGGAAACATTGCCTTTGAGGTTGGGGTTGGTCATCACAACTTCATGGATGCGGAAGATCCGATTGAGAGGAAGTAATGTAAGTACGATAGTGATGCTTTTACAATGTTAGTTGAAAACTCATGATGAAAAATTCCCAACCATATGTTTTTAATGATTCCCAAAAATGTATTTCGTTCATGTTTGGTTCTTCATACATTGAGTCACTCTGTTAATATCATATTTCAAAGGTATCATACATTGAGTTACTCTGTTAATATCATATTTATAAGGTATTGTGTACGGTATGCTCTTCAAGTTATGATAGTTGATCAATTTATAATCTAAATATAAATTTGAGATCAGACCACATTTCATGAGGCTTCGTCGGACGAACAGGTGAACTCCGATGCATTTCAGTGGAGTTTGTGAGAACGTAACGTCTGCGCGCGAACAGGACTCCCATGAGGTGACTTCTAGGCGATAAAGAACCGATGACACCGAACACCTTATCGTCTCTCTTCTGTAACAACTTACTTCCCTGTACCAATCTTATCTGGTAACAACCGCCTAGATGCTACTATCTCTGCTAACCCACAACTTACTCCGCTTGGACATTCATGGACTAGTTTCTCTTTCACCGCACTGGCCGGGAGGACGGTGTAGCGGTGACGTGTTTTCGTGGATTTCCTCCATCTGAGAGCACCAGGTTCTTGTGAATCCCTACTGGTCAATGATGGGGAGGATCTTGCCCTCATTCACTTCGTGGCACGTGCCTATTTCCCACCAGTCTCTGAATGAAGATCTCAAGAAAAACTGGGAAATAGAAGACAATTTATTCCTCCAACGCTCTACCAAACTACCACCGAACCTCCTCAATTTCTTAATCTAAGCAGCTTATATCTGCATATAAAGAGCTATGATAATAGTCGAATAGACGTGCCTACCTTTCGTATAGCAGATAAAACAATGGGTAGGTACTGCATCTGGTAGTTTGGAAGCTTATAACGATCGCCCTAAAGGATTATGATTGAACACTCTACAAATTATATTTCATAACTATCTACTATTTTCGTACAGATAACTCATTTTCTTTCTGGTCACTGTTCTTCCATGATGAAATACTGTGGTGATCAAAAATGTGTTTTTAGCGAATTTCCGAGGAAAATGAAGCTATTGCTAAGGCTTCAAAATGTTTGGAATGCAAATTTTCGAAAATTTTGTCCGTGAAATCCGTTTCAGACCATTCTAAAACAATTCATGAAGTTTAACACTTTTTCATACGTGGTGGTACTATTTTCAAGTTTCAATAAATACCTTAGTGTCTTCTCCAACGACTCTTTTCTTTACTAATCTCCAGATGCATGGTTTGTTCCTCCATTTACAGGAAATTATTAACACATTTAAACCAAATTCCTGAATTATCGCCACCAAATCGCTCTTAGGAGGGTCTAGTTTCAACAGGATGGGGGATTTTAACTGCCCACACTTCAGTTGCGCCCAAGGCTGGTGGCATTTATCCCCGTGCGACTTATGACTTATAACATACCTGCAGGGCTATCTCGAAAGGAAAGTTAACCTCAACGTGCCTCGAATTATGGAAAAGTTAAAAGACAAAATACGAACAGAATTTCAAGACAACCTTCGCCAAATCTTGTAGCCAGAATGACCAACTTCACCAACCTGGTGGAGCATTCCAGTGCTAGGTGAATGATGATCATCCCTAAATTGATGTTACTATTATTAGGTACCTAAATACATTAATTATGATTTTTTGAATCTGTTTGTTTAAAACAATAAATCTCCTATCTTTCTTACAAAATTAAAAAAAGCATCTAAATAGGTAGGTAGATCGAAAATGTGAGTCTAGAAAATTTAAAAAAACCGTCTGGTTCACTGCCGCGGCATCCCGTACTTTGTATTAATTTATCTGCCAAGCGAGTTATAATCCCTTACCTTGTTGCTTGATTGCAGAAATTAGGAGCTGCAGGAGTTGAAGGGACCAGCTTTTTGAATCCCACTCATGGAGGCTCCTCACTTACCCGAGTTATGTCCCACTCTTCCAGGTCAAGACAAAGGGATGCTCGATTCTTAGCGAAATAACAAAACAGTACGAAGCAATAAATTGGGGGGTTATTATCACTATTAGAGACCGACAGATCATCAGTTCCACTGATAGAGTCTCTGAGATTATTAGTCATATAGAGTTTGTACTTAGGAAGAACCAATCCCACTCATAGAGGTCTCATTTTACTCGAGGAGGTTTTTGGGCCTGAAGTGGGTGAGACCAGACATAGATTTTCCCCACTTCCACTTACTCAGGTCCCACTTATCCAGTTTCCACTGTACATCGTTGTCCCGACCTCCTCCCACGAAAATTCCCCTCAGTCGCAGATTCATTCAGTCAAGTCTTCAGCAGGTACGTGGCTCGACCTACAGAATCATTAGTGAAAATTAATTTAATCAATAAACAAACAGGCGATCTTTGTGATGCTCGCAGTTCAGCGGCCTTGTCCGTATCATGTGGAGGTGAGCCTCATCCGCAGGCCACCCTCAAGGGTCGGCCAATTAAGTAATTAGAGAAGCTATCGACTGTTCTGAGGATCGAAATAAAAATTTTCCTTGCTATCGTTGAAACGAGGAAGAAGGCGTGAGTTGTAAGTAAGGGGTTATGTTACTGTTTAGAGCTCACATATGGGGGTAGTAAAACGACCCGGAGCTCTGCATCTCAGCTCTTTTATTGGGCGGGTATTAAAAAGTAATGATTCGGCCCTGTATTTAATGATTTTTTGCCCAACCGCCGATGAGTTCCTCGGCCTTAAACATAAAACTCGTGGGGAATCCTCATTTGTCAAACCCAAAAACAAAGGATAGCAGGTGTTTCAATGTCTTGGAGCCCACTCGTCGTTCGTTTTTCACAGGCTAGTATATCGTGGAAGCGTACTGCGTTGATAGCTGTTTTACGGTATCTTAATAAAAACAGAGGAAACGGACGATTTCGAAGAACACTTCAGTTATTCTCTTTACCTGATTAAGAGAGATCAGCGATCCTAGGGTCCCTCGAGCCTATTTTACTGTTTCTAACGTTTACTGTAACTAAGACTACTTACTATCATACAATTGACTGGCGTATAACAACTCCGATCTCTAATTTTAGCCAAAACGAACTTTTTTTGAAGAATATATGGCCGTTTGGTCGTTTTCTGGCGACAATGAAGCTCGTATGCAAGGTGTCAACTTTTATATGCAGCCGATTTGACACTTTAGTAAGGGGATTTATAGAAAAGTTTCCAACACCCTTTGGCGTACAGCTTTGTTACCAATGGACAAGTTTTTCAAAAATATTTGAATTGTTCGTTTTTAGTTTAATTTTACCTCAATAGCAAAAAAAGCCCGTTAGCTTCACCTATACTCCAAGAAATCGGAAAAAGTAGGTTTTTTGGCACAGGTGTAGTACAAAAGGGCGCTATCGTACTACGCTTTTGTGCAAATATTTCAATCCAAATTTATTTGTTCTGATAATCATCCGTTTTTACTGGTCAGTGAGTTAGGTAGGTACTTACGCCAATTCTTATATATATAGCTAGCTAATTATCCACGATAAAAACAAGAGATTGGATTACTTGCAATGCTGTCACCTCGAAGTACTGAAAATATTGAAAATGTGTAACCTATTGGTACAATATTTGTACCTACCAATACCTAGGAATATGGGAGTAGAAAACGGCACTGGGTGTTCGTTGCTACATACCACCTAGTTGTTATACCACCTCATTTTTTTAGTGATTTAAATTTTATTCGACTCAAAACTGGATCAAACATTGTTATTAGAGTCCCAAAGAACCGATTGGACCGAAACAATTCTTTTCCATGAACCCAGGCGCCTTAAAGGCTAATTTTTTACGTACATATATTATTATATGTATATGATACTATTTATTATATGGTATATGATATTCATATTATTATTTATATGTATTATGATATTACATATATGATATTATTGCACACAGGTGCAATTTTTTAAAATGATAACTCTATTTTCTATTGTAGATTTGGGTTGTACGTAAAATTTCATGAAAAAAATCCCGGTCACACGAATTTTTGAGTTCAACTAGTTCAGTTCGATTCAAAATTCTTGTTATCTATAAATCAACAAAAGTTCCATTCATGCAGCATTAGTTGGTGAGCGAATTTTCAAATAATCATTCTGACTGATTTTGTGGGTGGTTCTTATAGGTAATTTTGCGCTGATTCCGAATATACCATATATGTTCCTTTGTTTAAGATGGTAATTTACACCAAAGCCTAACAAAAACACGTTTTTTGACCCTTACATTTCAAAATTTGACCCCTTGGAGTACTCCATGAATTCTGGCCAACGAACTCAGCCTTTCTGTTGTTATTATTGACATTTTGACATTTTTTGGGGATTTATTATATAGATCTCAGGGTCAGATATCGCCTGGAGTGACACGTATATAAATGTATATCATATATAGGTATGCATATGGAAAAGTGTTACATTTCAGAAATCGTTTTAGAATGGTCTGAAACGGATTTCCATGGAGAAAATTTTCAGAAATTTGCATTACTAAAATTTTGAAGCAATTGCAATAGCTCCATTTTCTTCGAAAATTCGCTAAAAAAGCTATTCTATTAAACCATATTCATGATGAATGAAATTTGGAAAGTGATTGGACGAGTTAGAAGTACAATTATATTATGTGTTTTATTAGTACCTACCTATATCGAGTTTTGAGTATTATTATCTTTTTTTTGTGCTTCTATCGATTCATTGGAAGTAGGTCAATATGTTGTCACTTGCCTGGTTATTATATCAAAGATGTGATCATGTAGGCTGTGAATTCGTATGTACTTATAGCATATTACATGTCGAGTGCTTACAAGGACCGTCTGTAGACTAGGGAGGAACCTGAGGATATGGAAAAACCGTCTGCATTATCCATACACAATTATTATGGAAGAGAGTTCTGCTCAGATTTCGGTTCAGTTATCCAACATGATTATTATGACAGTCCTCCACAGGCACTTCTTCGATAAGAGTTATGACTATGAGACTAGGTTTCAAGAAGTCCAAAATCTTTTAGAACCTCCGTTTCGATTCGTCCAAACCCGAAGGATGTTTTTTCCCTCCCGAAGACCCTCGGAGAGGATGATTGATTATCCGGTAAAAAACCGTCCTCGATTTCCCCCCTTTCCGATGAACCTTCGAAGACCGGCGGTGAGACGATGGTGGGACCTTTCAATAGAATTAAAGGATGAAAGGAGGAGAGGAGGCGACGGTAATGACAATTTATTGCTTATAAATTACTTTGTGATCCGGGCTGCCTTCATCACAAGGCCCTGTGGCCACCCCCCCCCCCCCCCCCCCCCCCCCCCCCCCCCCCCCCCCCCCCCCCGATCCACCCACAGTTTCATAGCCTCAAATTATTATTTTCGCCAATGCGATATGCCTATCGTTATAGAGGAATTCATCCAATCAACGGGCAGAGTCGAGAACCTAACGAACGGGCGGCGACCTGCCCCTCTTGGATCGTTCCGAAACAAAAAGAACCGACTATTATTTCGTTTTTGGATTTTTTCGTTTATTTTGCGAACTTATTTCTTGTTTCGTTCATGAAAAAAGGTTGCCGCTGACAGCGTAACTACCAGTTCCAGCTTTATGACATTCTGAGACGCCGATCTTGTGAATCTAGACGTAATCAGCTGCGGACGCTCTCGGCGATTCTAATGGTCGAACGAACAATCGAATAATATACGGACAGTTCCTTTACAATTGAACCTGTACAATGCGCTTTATGCCTATAAAGGCCGCTTATTCATAATTAAAACTTGGGAAAATTCTTGAATTTCGCACATTTTTGAATGGAGAGCTCATTGGGATCATCTAAAAATCAATGACATCGTTCATCAGCGGGGTTAATTGTGCATCGAATCAAAATACGACAGCTCTTTAGATGTGAGGTGTGATCCATACGGGTGGGGGGGGGGGCTCTACTGGCAAAAAAGAACTACATTGATCATTTTGAATCATGGAGGACAATTGTGTTAATAGGTAAACGATTTTATTAATAGGTATATTTTTCTCAAGGTCTATACGAGAAGGTGCAGAACATACCTCGCAGAACACGTTAGTTTGGTGTTTTCAGCTAGAAATTTTAACCAAAATCCTCTAAAAATTTTAAAAAGTAGGAATATTAGCTTGAAAACAAGAAACCCTCCATATTATAGTATAATTGTGGTTCGAGTGTAATGTCTTGTACGAGTGATTGTACCTACTAGGAAGAAGGTTCTTGTAGGCTCTTTCCCACTATGGAATTTTCCCCTGGTTCTTCCAGTAAGGAAAATTGTTTTTGAAAGAAACAAGTTCTAAGTATCGCCAAATATTGTTATCATTAGATATTTTCAATACCTCAACCGTCTAAAATATATTATACAAGTTTCATCCAAGACAGATTTCTACTATCTCTACTCTGTATTTGAAATTTTCAGAAGAAGGGCCTATAACACAGGGTTACAGACACAATTACAACTACTGGTTTCGTAACACACTTCTAATGTGTATGAAATTCGGGGAATATCTCGACATTAATGTGGGACAAGAGGTTTTGGAGGGAGGATGGAGCCAACGGATTCAAAATACCTACAGTTTTTTTTTTACTTCGGCCATCAGTTTACACAAAAATGTTCAAGGGATCACTACTCCTGATAGGTTTTCCAAGTCAAATTCAGAATTTTCTAAACCAAATTCGATTGTTTTCATTATTTACGGGTGTTAAATTTTGAAAAACAAAAATCTGTATTTGAAATTGAAAATTCTGAATTCGGAATAGAAAATTCTGGAATTGGTTTGAAAAATTCTGAATTTGGTTTGGGATATTATGAATTTGATTTGAAAAGTTCTGAGTTTGATCTGGAAAATTCTGAATTTGTTTTGGAATATTCTGGATAATCAATCACACACCTTTACATCTTCCCCTCTTGCCTGACCTCTTAGTAATATGTTTTGTATTCCTAATATTTTTCAATAAATCCAGTTCATGTTTATACTCGTTATGTTCAATTTGTTTAGCAGATCACGAGTGTGGTGATGGAATGCTCGAAATAATTAATGGTTCACAATGCAGTTGCATAAGAGGGGTAAACAATTTTCACGGACCAGGATAATTGTAAACCAACCGCTTTGTTGCGCTTTACTTATGTACGTTCTTGTGGTCTAAATATTCATCATAATCATAGAACTGAACGATAAACATTACCTTATGAGTTTTTAAAATAAATTTTTGTTAGATGGAAATTAAATATATGTAAATCAAATGGAAATTAAATATGAGAATTAAATACATATGAAAATACCTTTACGTCTGTTAGTTTCTTAAATCTATGTTGGCAAGATGGAATTATAAACAACACATTTCATCTCTTGTATGACGTAGATTCTTGTTTCTGGTAAGTGCTGCGTGTAATTGTTCTTGTTGAGTATCTCTTCCCAGAATCTATGATCATTTTCCCCTGAATCACGAGCAAAGAGAGAAACCATGAACAGGGTGTTTGGGGTACCTAACAGCAAATATAAAAATACAAACTATCACAGAGTGAAGTATACGAATGGAACAATTCCTAATGGTAGGTTTCCAAGAGTTTACATAGATGAAGAGCTCTTGAGATCAAACTTGTTAAATTTGTTCAAAATTACCCTACCTGACCAGAGATAAATAGCTCGGCGTCGCTCGATGGCTGTGTTACTCACACAATATGCTAGCTGTGCAACACTGGTTGATAACTACTGCGGAATAGTGACACGAAAAAAAGAGAAAGAAATGTACCTAGTCGTCAGTGAAAATAAAACTAAAAGTTGACCTCCCGAGTTCTGGGGTCGGCCGGTAATGCGAATCCACGTGATGCATGCGATCATATTGTGGGAACGATATGTCATGAATCGACTAAGATAAACCTATGCGAGGAGGACCTCTGCTGAGGCAGCACTGCTGAGGGCGCTGACGGTGCAGTCACCACTCGAAACAAAGAGATCAAGAGTTTTTGTTCTCGGCTATTGTGTCCGACACCTATAATATTACACTGCCGACACATGTTTGTGATAAGGTGTGAAGCGCTATCTGGTGACAACTCGATGGAAAGAGATGAGGAAGGGATGAGTCCGAATTGTGATACAAGACCCATATCGCGGGTACGATAGAAGTTTCGAAACTGAGGTCCTACCTATAACTAGCCAACTATCATACAGGTCACTAATCTAAAGCACCTTATAATAATGTAAAAATATTCATTTCGACAAATATAAGATAAAACTATGACAAATAATATATTTATATGCTAGGTATGAAAATATTTATTGTTTTTTTAAATGTAAATTTTTCGACCTTTAAGAACATTCAGAATGGTTGTTGGATTTAAGGGGTTTTGGTGTAGTTGGAAACGACCGACGAAATTGATTTTGGTGAATGTATTGGGTTTCACGTTATCACAGGTTTCTAGAGATAATTGACGTGTCTCCATATCGTGTTTAGGTACAATGTACCTAAATGATGAATTTATATTGAATCCATCATGTCCTCGACTGACATCAACAACTGCAGCTTTGTTTACTTTTGTCAATGACATTGATTGTGGCTTGTTGGATTGGAGAGGGTGAGAAAACTAAAGTGGCCCAACTAGGTACCAGATTTCGTTGTAAATTCGAATTATTCTATCATTTATGTCAGTATTCCTTTTTTTTGTGTGAAATGCAGTCAGTCGGATTTGGGAAGATGCAGAAATATAGTCACCCTGCGTAGAGGTAGGTACTATACAGAAAAAACATTACAGGTAGAAATTATCTAGAAATATCGGGTCAGTCAAAAAAACGAAGCTGGGCCCAGCGGACCGCGGAGGCCAAAACCAAATGCGTTCCTAATGAGATATTGACGTTCAGGAACGCCAACCGCCGATTATAAATGTAGTAGAAAGACGGTGAATGGTATTAACTGGGTTGACTCATCCTAATCTAGATATTAATAGCTCCGGGATTTCTCGGAACCCGTTTTGGCAAATCATTGGCTTACAATAGATCTAGAAAAGCTCCTTTCGAGAGCGTCAATCGCCCCCCACATTGAGACACTACTGGCCCACTTCGCTTCTTTTGTCGAAGAAACGGCGTTAAATCATGATTTATTTCCACCGGTTGTTCCTTGGCGGTGAGAGATGAGAACCCGTTCTAAAAACAGGCAGGATTACAGGTATGCGACCCGAATGTATCAATTATTTTCAAAATATGACAACTTATACTTCATAATGAGCAATAAATAATGTGCCATCCTCTATGAGGCAATAGTGAACTATGTATAGTACTTGTCGAAAACTAAATAAACAAATCAACAATTAGGTAAATTAAACAAACATCTCCAAAGTGGGAGGACACATCTTCCTCGTATCCAAAACATAATTGTATAAAAAATAATCACTGAAATGAGTGTATACTACGAATGGTTCAATTCATACGAGACCATCAAGGGAATAACTTGCACAACCTCTGAAAATATCAGAGTAATTGGATGATGATTTGTGGCAACCGTGTTGCAAAGATTTCAAGTTGCGCGTGCGTGGTGGCTGATCCTATCATTACGAAGTTATCTAACGATCGATCCTCAACTATCCACCAAATCTGAGAAAAGTCGGATCATTACTAGGAAGCGAGAAATTGAAGTTTGGAGGATTTTAAGTTTGCGCAATTTTATCATCGATTGACGAGAGCAGAGGAGCATTCGAACCCTCGAACTCGGAGATTAGAAAGTTCGGGTTCGAGTTCGAATTTTTTGGACTTCTCGGTTCGGGTTCGGGTTCGTGTTCGACAAGAATAGTTCGGGTTGGAGTTCGCCGCGATCTGTTCGAGTTCGAATGCAGGGTATGACTGAAGACAGAATGCAGATGACATAGAAAGACCCAAGCA
>JAEMON010000001.1:75490206-75502918 GCA_030264115.1 Lygus lineolaris | reverse complement strand
AATTAGAGCGAAATCGATCCAATAGGGACAGAGAAATCGTAGTTTCAGGAAAGTCCCGTTTGTGCATGCGCACACGCTAATAGTGGTCCGATGGCGACGATATTGCTTGCCTCAGATCTTGTCTATCGTATTTGCTTTTCTTAGCCTGCCAGGTCTGCTCCATGTCCATGCTGCCATTGACAACCTGGACATCCAGGATGATGGCAGACCCGTCGGGCTCAATGCCAACAATATCCGGCTTCTTGCCCTGGTCACTCGGCATATGGTAGAGTCTCTCCCTCTCCACATCCCAGCCGTTAGATGCACCTGCTACCTGCCTGGCAACCGCATCGTGTCGTAGAATGCGGTCACCATGTGTTCGCGGACACTGCTGCACCACATGGTAGAGATTTTCATTTCCACCCCGACAGGCACGGCGCTGGGTATTTGTTATCCCACGACTACCCCGCGAACATCTTACCGCTGTGGGCAAAGATGCCACGTGGAAGTTACGGTAGCTGCGGGCCCCAATGCCCTCTGAGGCCCATTCCACCCATTGGGAGGAGATGGGGGACTCAGAGCACTGTCGGAGTTCTTTACCATCTACTGACTCAGGTAGTGCAGCTGCGAACTCAGCAGGCGATCTGGGTTTTGAAGCAGTTGATGTTGCTCGGTTGCACCACGCTAACTGCTGCCGGACGAAATCCAGTTCAGCAGCAGCACGAGCGACCTCCCAGCTCGACCTCCGAAGGGCTAGCAGGCTCCTGTGGCGGAGAGATGGGATACTAGCAGAGAGGGAGACAATGCCGGGCCCACCGGATTTAGCCGGTGCGTGGATGTAGGCACTTGGGACACCAGGCGGGAATGGCAGCCAAGAGCTACAGCAGAGCGTGTGAATCGAGCTAAAAATCTGAAAAAATTTCTATAAAAATGTCAATAATATCAAAAGAAAGGTTAAGTTCGTTGGCCAGAATTTTGGGAGTACTCTAAGGGTTCAAATTTTGAAAATGTCGAGTCAAAAATCGCTAAAAAACGCATTGGTCAGGTTTTTTTTGTGTAAATTACCATCTTGAAAATAGGAACATACTATGGCATATTCGGAATCAGCATGAAATTTTCTATAAGAATCACCCACCAAATCGGTTAAAATTATTCTTTGAAAATTCGCCAACTCATGCTGCATGAATGGCAATTTTTTTTTTTTTTTTCATATTTCAGGCATTTTTTTGTTAAAATGATAAATTAGCAAGAGGAACGTAATTAGGAACCATAATAGTATGACTACAATGGCTACCCACAAGCAATCCCATTATTAGATGGTGATGGTAAATTATTAAAGAAATTCGGTGCACCCTCCAAATTGAGGATTAGGTACAAGAAGTCAAACGTTCCGGAAGGATTGCGGAATCGTTACACCCGGTGACATTTCTGTGACACGTTTGTCTTATGTGAGACGCAGTTTCACTTGTGAGTTAGAATTTTCAAAACGTAGTGACACTCGCCAGGGAAAAAACTGTTGACGTGACTGACAGGATGAGATGAGTTTTGCGGAGGCTGAGTGGAGCGACTTGGAGGATCAGGGGAGGCCGACATGCAGATGACAGGCCGGAGTGACAAGTTGTGCCCACAAACTGAACTCTGACTGATACAAGTTGAAGCAGCGATAGGTGGCTGAGCTTTCGTACCTCCCAAAGTAATGACCCGCTCTCTCAGGGGGGCGGCTTTTTTTCCCTTCCATTCACCATCTGCTCCTCAATTGAGCTCCAATTTTTGTCTCCATTGTTCGGGAGCGGAGAGGGCCTACGGATTTTTGATGACTCACGGTGAGTTTACTAAGCGACCATCAGCGCTTCGGGGTTCTCCCTCAGACTCAATGAAAATCCTCTATCGCTCGCAAGGTCGTCAACCTGGCGGCGAGGAATCAATGTGACGACGGCCACCTTGAATGGTGCTCCAACCTCCTTATTACGCCCCATTTGTACATGATTAGCCGCTTACGTTGTAGTTCTCCACTTCTTGGACTCTCCCGCCTCCTGGTCTTCGAGGTTCCCATTCACTTTGTGGACTCCCGGAAGTGATGTTTTCACCTTCACCCGCCGCAACATGTTCTGAGGGGTTGCATCAAAGGCACGGCCAACCGTGGATGTTCTTGATGTAACAAATAGGATGATAAACTTTCTTATTGAAACTAAGATATTCTGGATAGATAGTTACATTGATACACTTCCACAATATATCCACAATTTTAAAATAACAAAGGACTGAACAAAGGTACAAACAGTGCGTGAAGTCTCAATCTGAAAACGTCTGCCACGTTGGGTGTGGCACATAGCTTCCACGTATCCATAACATGATTTTATATATATAACATATATATTAAAAAATCATCAAAGGGGGGGGGGGTACCTACACAATCCCTGAAAATTCCATCGAAATCGGATGAAAATTGTCGAAGTCATGAGAGCTTCATGTTTGCGCATGCGCAGTGGGTACCACTGAGCCGATTTTGATGAAACTCGTGGGGTACCTACCATGAAACCTCCGATTTTCAACTACCATCCAAATTTGAGCGAAATCGGACCATTAGTTCGTGAGAAATTTATGTTTCGAGGATTTAACGTTTACGCATGCGCAGAGGTGACGTTGGTCGGCTGGTAATGAATTTCATAGGGGACCATCTAGTGCCTTACTCGAGTGATCCGTGAAAAGTTCATCAAAATCGGATGGAAATTGTGAAAGTCATGCGTGTTGCAAGGATTCCCGGACACACACACACACACACACAGACAGACAGACAGATACGAAACCAAAATTATTCAGGAAGGTCCAAAACGTAAAACGCGACTTGAAATTTTGATTTTGGAGGCAAAAAAAATTGTCATCTCCCAAAAGTGAAAACAATGCTTCCGCTACCTTGGTAGACTCGGAAGCATGTGTTCCAATAAGAAGTGTTTTTGTTTTAATTTCTACGAATTCGTATTTCGAAACTCTCCAACTGGGCAATTTAGACTATGAGGAAAATTCTGCGAAGTCCCTCCCTCACTTTTTGTAACATTGACGTATAGAAATAGCTGCTGAAAAAATACTCATCCTTCAGTTACATCAAAAGCGCATACGTTTACACAGCCCAACAACTTCACCCATCATGTTCACGCCGAGTTATTTTACTGTACTTCTGATCTGAGAGCTCGATTTACGACTCAGCTCATCTGGGAGCATATGCTTGGACCCAGCTGATCTAGGAGATTATTTTTCTATTCAACTGATCTGGTAACTCTATTTTCGACACAGCAGCTTTCTAAAAACTCGATTTTCGACTCAGCAGCGTTCTATAAACTCGATTTTCGATCAATTTGTTATCTCTCACAAGGTTAACCTGTAGGCGAGTGTGGCGGCTTGAGTGGTACTCCAACCTCCTTATTACGCCCCATTTGCTCATGACTAGCCTTAGGTTGTAGTTCTCCACTTCTTGGACTCTCATGCCTCCTATTCTTCGCCGTTCCCATCCAATTCGTGGACTCCCGGTAGTGATGTTGTCCACACCACGTTCTAAGGGGGTTGCTCTGGGGCTGCTTGCTGTGGGTTATTCTGTATAGGTACCTACACTCCTACCATAATATTCATAGTTTTAAAATAGCAATGAACCATACAACAATCAGAGCTTGAAGTCCAATATAAAAAGTTCCAGTAAGAAGTGGCTTTTTCTCTTTTTGTGTTCATTTTATATATATTTACATTTGAAAACTCTCCAAATCGGCAATAACGTCAAGTAAGCATTTTATTCAAGTATCATTGTCTACCCTTGCTTATGAGGCTATTTCAATGTACATACTAAATGTATACATTCTAAACTCGCTTCGCCCCCCAGTTCTTGCAACGGAAAATCTTGGAAACTTCAAACTTCAAAGAAGGTCCATTTCTGAGGATTGTAGACACGAACTACACTTTCGTACCTAGTTGGTTTCTATTAGGGATGGGATATCGATATCGAAATATCGATATTTGGCTTGCGATATTCGATATTTCAGCTTCGATACCACTCATGCGATATTATCGATGTATCGATGGTCTGGACAGATAATATCGGACTGAAAAACCAACGCAAAAGGAAGCAAAAAAATGCAAAAAAAATGGCTTTATTAAAAATTGAATAAGGTCACGTACCTACTTACGTAGGGAAAATAGTTTGAAAACTCAAAATAGTAGGTGAGCGTGTAGCGGTGCTATATTTATTTTCAACTTCTTGGTTTCCAAATTCAACATGTTTCGATCATCACCTGTTGTACAGAAATTCTTGGTTGGACACAAAAATTAAGATTGTGTTAGAAACTCGTTTACTTACTAGTGTGGTCAATATTCAATTTAAATGATAATTATTGCCTCATAAATCTTTTTTCCTCTTTTATTTTAATCTCCAGCCTTTAACGGTGTGTCAAGTAGATAACGTTTTCTTCTTAGAAAAATGACTTTTTGTCAATATAAAAAACACCAATTTCTTAAAACTGGCTCCCTTTAGTCTATTCCTTTCTGCAGTGAGAACAGAAGTGGAAACAGACGAGAGGTTGTTTTGTCACTTGAGATAAGTTCAGGTGCTTTGCTAACGGTGGAGATAAGGGATAGTAATGTCGATATCGAATACCGATATTTTGGTCCGATATTTTATCGGTATCGATGCCACTCAGAAATATCGACATCGATATCGATATCGATATTTTTCTTTCGATATCCCATCCCTAGTTTCTATATGATAGTTAATGCAATTTTTCCCTTCCCTAAGATGGGAAATTTCCCTTCCCTATGATTAGGGATTGAACCCATACTCAATAAGTTGCAACTTCTTTGGAGTTGAGCTTGAACCGAATGAAAACCTCGTATTCGTAACCTAATTATTATTGAATGAAAGTACGAAGCAAACTTCATGATCAACTGAATTTAAAATCCTCCTCGACAGTTCTGACGCTGTTTTCGACACTGCACCGGTACTAGTCGAAATATTGTGTTTTTCAAACCAGTACATTCACCAAATGACACTCAAAGGATAGAGGGATTGTCATCACCGCACATGCGAGCAGCGTCATGGTCCGAGTTGCAAAACGCGTCGAGGGGAGCAAACAATATTCATTTTCTTGTGTACTTGAAAATGCTTAATATGGAACACGTTCGGTTCGCTGATCACTAAACACTTCTGGCGAGCTATGAGGTGCCAGAACGTTTCTCACCACGTTACGTATACATACATATGAATGGACTGGGTAGTTTTTAGTAAGCACGGATGGCGATCATAGAATTTATACAGAAATAAACTAATATTTATTAATAGGTACTTTTTTCCTCCTTCAATTGCAGGACAGGAGCCATAGCCATGAAGCTTTAATAGCATAATATTACATTTTTTTATTACATTTCATATTATTCTAAGTATTAGCTGTAAGTTTTAAAATTTTTATATTTGCCAATTGGATAAATAATCATAGTGCTTTGTATACCTACAGATAATAGCTTTGAATGAAGTATTATCTCATAGCTCATAGGAGAGTGGAGGTGCCAACTAATGGTATTCATCATCAAATTCCTAGGTTGCCGTACTTAGGGTACATCATAACGATGGTGTAGGTATCATTGATACTGGTCTTGTTCGAGTACCTTTTAGCGAATTTTCGAAGAAAATGAAGCTATTGCAATGGCTTCAAAATTTTTGTAATGCAAATTTTTGAAAATTTTCTTCATAGAAATCCGTTTCAGACCATTCTAAAACGATTCCTGAAAATTAACACTTTTATATGTATATATATATATATATATATGTTTATATATGTGTCATTCCAGACGATATCTGCCCGAGGGATCGAGATAAAAAATCCAAAAAAATTGTAAAATGTCAATAATATCAAAAGTAAGGATGAGTTCGTTGGCCAGAATTTTCGTCAAATTTGGCGAAAATTTAGTTTCAAAAATGACTAAAAAACGTGTTTTTTGAGGTTTTTGGTGTGAGATTCCATCTTAAACATAGGACATATGGTATATTCGGAATCAGCGTGAAATTTCCTATAAAAATCACCCTCCAAATCGGTTAAAATTATTCTTTGAAAATTCGCTAATGAACTCACGCTGCATGAATGGAACTTTTTATATCATCATTTAGATATACGAGTATTATCTTGTTTTTTTTTCTAAATTTATTTTGACCTCTCTAGACTATGATCGACGAAAAGAAATCTTGTTAAACATTTATGCCAACCTTTGTCCACATTACACCAGTTGTTTTGCCACTACCTGAAGGTAGTACTCTTGGGGTGGATAGGGTTCTTTTGATTGAACAGCTGCTCCGGAAATCGGCCTTCCTTCGAGACATCGATTGAGTAAACACCGTTGATTGTCAAGCTCAACGGCTGATGGTTACGATCACATTCTCTGATTGCATTTTTGAAGCTTAGTGTGAACCGGTTTTGACGGGGTACAATTACCTACGCTATATCTTAATGTTAGTCTCATATGATTCGGTAAGTGTGTTCAATCACGCAAAAACGGCTACACCGATTCTGATGGAGATTATTGCATGATGATGGCAATGTTCTTGCCAGGTTATATAGGCTTTGGCAGAATACTCTCACCCTCCTCTTTCACCTAGAATCAAAGGTCCATCACGACCGATACACGGGTAAATACGTCCGTCTCTAAGGATGAGGTGTTCTATCATTTTTGTATTAGGAGGTGATATTTCAAATGCCCATTATCTAATAGTCGAGCCTATTATCTACTTTTCAAGTCGATATCTGTTCCAAACTAGATGATACCGATACCTAATAAGATCTATTTTTTTGCACAAGCTCGAACCAATTACCGGACGCAGCCGTAAAATTTATGCGGCTCAATGTGAGTTTGGAAGATAAGAGTTGGGCATAACCTTTAGGGCGGATCGTGTGGAGGAAGCAGAAGAGCGGAACGAACGGAACATGTCGTTGGCTATCGGGTCTTGATCAGGATTAAAACACAAAGGAGAGAGCACCGTTGCGCTCGTTTCCTCAAGTTATCAATCTCGATGTAAGGAGTCGAGATAGTCATTAGGGGGTTACCTTTGCCGAGGCCCCATGGGGAATCATCCTCTACTGATTATTTCACGAGCACCCCAGAAACCATTTGTGTTCCTTGTCTTCAGCTTGGACAACGGTTTCATCCAGAAAACGGGTCTCAACGCTTTCGGCCCAAAGAGCCCGATTTGCAAGTGAGGGGATAAGCGTTCTCACAGTGGGGACGAGTCTGGCGAGCGATCCTCACGAAGGAGAGCATCGGCGAGTAGAGGAACCAACAAACCGTGTCTTCACAATCCAATGACTTCACACCTAAATATTCATAAGTATTGGGATTCCCCCTCACATGTTGATTGAATCCCATCGTGCCAATGAGCCTCCTTGAAAATTATGAAATCCGAATTCAGAAAATCAACGATCTATCACCCACTTTTGTCCAAGAGTGAGGATCTGAGGAGATCACTTTCAGCTTTCTTAAGTTGATAGACAACAAGTCCCATTCATGCAGCATGAGTTGATGAGCGAATTTTCAAAGAATCATTTCAACCGATTTGGTGGGTGATTCTTTTAGGAAATTTCACGCTGATTCCGAATATACCATATGTTCCTATGTTTAAGATGGTAGTTTACACAAAAAACCTAAAAAACGGGGTTTTTAGCGATTTTTGACTCTTAATGTTCAAAATTTGAACCCTTGTTCAAAAAAACAAGAACCCAAAAGTTGATATTATTGACATTTGATATTATTGACATTTTGAAATTTTTCCAGATTTTTAGCTCGATATATATGTATAAAAGTGTTAAATTTCAGGAATCGTTTTAGAATGGTCTGAAACGGATTTCCATGAAGAAAAATGTCTAAAATTTGCATAGTTTAAATTTCGAAGCCATTGCAATAGCTTAATTTTTTTTCGAAAATTCGCTAAAACGAACTCGGATCAGAAAAGTTCCATTCATGCAGCATGAGTTGGTGAGCGAATTTTCAAAGAATAATTTTAACCGATTTTTTGGGTGATCCTTATAGGAAATTTCACGCTGATTCCGAATATACCATAATTATGTTCTATGTTTAGGATTGTATCTCACACCAAAAACCTCAAAAAACACGTTTTTTAGCGATTTTTGAAACTAAAGTTTCGAAATTCGACACCTTGGAGTACTCCAAAAATTCTGGCCAACGAACTCATCCTTACTTTTGATATTATTGACATTTTAAAATTTTTTTGGATTTTTTATCTCGATCCCACGGGCAGATATCGTCACATATATAGACATATAAGTATATAAATATATACATAAATATATATATACATATAAAAAAGTGTTAATTTTCAGGAATCGTTTTAGAATGGTCTGAAACGGATTTCCATGAAGAAAATTTTCAAAAATCTGCATTACAATAATTTTGAAGCCATTGCAATAGCTTCAATTTTCTTCGAAAATTCGCTAAAAACTACAAATAGGCCAATAAACAATGATATTATGTTGAAAACAGGCTGTTCTTTAGCATTATGTTTTGCCAAGCGTTCTGAAGCAATGGCATCTTTGAGACGCGCATTTGAATGGTTTTCCCAATATTCTGGGTTCCCCGAATCAGAGGCCAATCTTGAAGTAGTTGGAACAATATATTTTTGGGGAGACCAAGTCTACCCAGAGTTGTACCCACTCTACGACGAAAAAGGATGCCAATTTGATGAACGGACAAAAATTAATCCAAAAATAAAATTTCACAATATTTATGGGTAGATATGTAACACTAAATGGCGACTGTTGTGAACCCCACAAAATTCCTTCTACGAAAACCAGCCGGTTGTTTTGGTATACCAATTTGCTTGAGTATTAACGTATGAATAAAAAAACAGACGGTAGACCTACGGTTCTAGTCAGATCATTTAATAATGATTAATTTGACGCCATTCAACTCCAAAGCGTAAAAACGAACATTTCATCTTAACATCAAATACAACCAAACACAATCACCTGGTTTCCCTAACACTCTAAGATGCGATAATTTCCTCCGTAACGCTTTTTTATGTCACGAAAAAAATTGAAAACCGTCCTGTTAATCATTAATAACTGAAAAAATATTGTTATAAATATGTCACGTTTGGCAATACATCACCGTCACCCAGTTTATTAGTTTGAGATATACCTGGATTGATGTTTTCTAAATACCTTCTCCCACAGTAAAAGATAAGTTCCACCCCTGTAAGATGTACCACTACCTACATATGCATTGTGAGTTAGCAAAGAAATGTACCTGGGCGATGAATCACCATCTTTCAAGGCTCCAAACAAATACCTAATGTTACTCATCATGCTCTGCCGTTATCTGAAAATGTGGAGCTTCTCATAACTGCTTCTGCTATGGTAATAAATACGTCTAAAATTGTTGAGCCTATGTCTTGTCCGATACATAACACTGCATGTTCAGCTCGGTTAATCAAGCTCCATCCAATGCAGCACATTCAATTCCAGAACGATGTCTCACTGAGTAGGTCCAGGTCCAGTCCAGCATACTATAGGGTAATGACACCAGTTACAGACATTCTTAAGACATCACTATCAGGTTAACTCAATTTTCCGAGCCTTGTAATGTAATCTGAGTTTTCCAACTATTTTTCTCTCATGCAACCACATCTCCTCCAACGTTTGACTGCTTCTGGGTCCTCTAAATTAGTTAATTATATTTTAATCGCTCAATTATGAAAAGAGGTCCGACCCCCAGTAACAGAAACCGAAAAATCTGATGATTGAGACAGGGTAAAACGACGGGTAACAGACACAGATAAAATTCCCTTTTTTCTTCAAAATATGCAAAATGTCTTCATTGTCAGAACTAAAACCTTATTAAATTTAAAGGAACAATACGTGAGTACGCATCTAGAAATTTTTAATCACAAAAAATGAGAACTTAACACAACTGCGAGGTTCTTAACTTGTAACTACAAAACAATTACCTACTACTACTTTTAATATAAGTAGGCAATTTGAAGTTTTTAGACCACGATATAAATAGAGTAAATACTTGTAGCTATCTAAAATTTGCTGGTACAATATTAAACTAAATCATAAATATTCCCTGCTAAAAACATTTTCGACTTCCTTCATGTAAGTAGTAAGTAAGTACCTAGTTAAATGGAAGCCTCTTCAATCACAATGAAATAAAGCTAATTCACTTCATTCATTCTAGTTCCTGAAGAACATCTTAAACTATGCAAAGCTAAAAACAAATATCATCAGTCTAATTTTCCAGCCTTAAACAGTGTAGTCTTAAACCTTGAACAAGAATCATCAGTCTAATTTTTCAGCCAATTTTTTTAGTTTCATTTGCATACCTATTTGTCTACGTATACAATCTAAGATAGGTTGGTAAACTTTATTATAATCTTTATTACAATCTAAGATAGGTTGGTAAATATATTATATTCTTACAACACTTGAGTGGGTATTTGTTATGTAACTGTCACATTGGCAAAGAAACGTTTTGTTCATGAAATTCACTCTGATTGATGACACTAGATGACTACACCGTACTCATGGACTACTGCAACTTCAGTTTTACCTGCAACATCAGTTTTACTGCAACATCAGTTTTACCTATGATTATTATTTCGATCCAAACTTGTTACTGTCTCTCACTGGACCCTTGCCTGTTACTGGTGCCCTCACCCTACAATCTATTACCATCCCACGGTCACCAGGTCCAGTATACCATTTCAAATTTCCAGCATCGGGATTGCCTATTTTACATGCCACCACTGTAAATACAATTTATCTCCCCAATAAGAATTTATATTAAACATACGGTAACTTGGATGTGGGAAACTTTTACTCATTCTTGTTTCTGTCTTTCGAATCTTCGATTAGGTGCATCATATTTTTCCGTTTTGGTTGATTCTGTACCTCCCCTCAGTCGAGCGAGGAATGTTCCTAAATGGCTTCTGTTTTAGAATATAGACACGATGTTTTCTCACTTGATCTCTTGACCGAAGAGGTGATGGACGCTAATAGGCGCCCGCCATTAGCAATAAAATGCTACTGGTCTTTCCCACTACCAGTAACCCAGCCTACCCTCGCTCTCATGAAATATACATAACTTACATGGTCTATTTGTAATAAGTCAATTAACTCTATAGTTACGAGTTGAAATAGTGTGAAACCGCGTGATTACCTCGAGGTCCTCCTCGTCCACAGACCGACGTCCCTAAAGGATGCGTGACTAACTACTCCACGAAATCGCCGGCTGATGGCTCCCATCCTTCTCCAAATAAGACGACTTCATTTCCGAATGTATTTTCACCACAAACCCTGGAACAAAGGGAAATATTCAATGTTCAAGGAAGAAAGAATAAAATTCATCTATATTGTTGCCATATATTATTTTAATTATTATACCTACAACAAACGTCAAGATAAAATAATTTCAGATACAGTAGAATATGTACTCTGTCATGGACTACGGCCAGTTTTCTGAAGTCAGTTCCTTTACAGAATAAGGATATCAGATTCTCCCTCATTTTCCACTCAAAAGTTTTGGTGAGAATTTTGGTTGGAAGTAGAATAATCCGGTGACGATGCGTGCTTAGAAGTTCTCCGTTTCTCGACTCATTGTTAAGCGAATCTCCAAGTCGTGGTAGGATGTCTAAAAAATTGATCTAAAATTAATTAAAAGTAAATAGAATTAAGTAAGAAGTTATTTGCAATTATTGCATTAATAATTCAATTAGTAAAAAATTCAATTTTTTACAAATTTTATCAAATATTTTACCTCTTAAATTCGAATTTCATTTCTTAAATGAGATCAGCAAGACCTCATGTGGAAATAAATCAACGGTCAATATACAGAGATAATTTAAGTAGCTGAATCCGAATTTGAGGTCGAAAATGCAAAATTCTAATCAACTGGAATTGCATCCCATTTCCAAGGGAGTTATTTAATAATCTGTTGATATGGACTAGTTATGGGCTATGTTATGGTGTTTTTACCTTCAGTAGCTCTCACTGAGTTTATTGGCACCCCAGAGGTTATCATTAATAACGATGTGAAGACAGAATTTTTAATAAAGTTTTGTATATTTATTTCATTAATTATTGTTTTAGACTCGGTGTTTTTCCCAAATGCGTTAGATCTCCGTCTAAGGGAAGAATAAGAAGTCTCCGTCTAAGAAGGTGAAACGAAACGAAGGTGATGAAACGATCATCATAGATCGTTTCGATGGGTTTGATGCAATTTGCTTCAGAGGTACATTGTTCATTAACGGAAAAGAATATTTTGGGTACTGTGGATGTTGATTGACTCTTATGCGGCTTTAACCGAGGGTGGTGTGGCCATAGATTATGTTTTTATATAGATAATATTTATATTTGCAGAAGATTTATCTCTTATCATCCCATTTCTCAGCGACTTCTCGCCATGTCATGAAACGGTGTTACCTGGAATGTGTGCCTTCCAAGCAATATTTGAGTTCAAATTGCTTAATAAATCAATAGAGTAATACAACATTAGGGTCTGGGATTCCTCGTGTCCGTCGTAAGACAAGAACACTTCCTTTAATTCATCAATTATTCCTTAAAATTCATCAATCATCCCTCCAGCTTTTTTCTGAAAACCGAAATTCTCCAAACTGAAGCAGTTTTTCCAGTATTTAGGCCCACGAATCTTAAGGGCACGCGGGACGACCGGCTCCTCAACCATGTCCCAA